>PVJI01012001.1:0-53407 GCA_004026765.1 Micronycteris hirsuta | reverse complement strand
GTCCCTCCTCATTTTTTTGAATTCTTATTTCTTCCTTCTGGTCCATTCCATTGGTTTGAGATCCAACCTTCTTTTTTTCCCTATTGGTTCCCTATAAATCTTCCTCCATTATCCTTATCGTATTCTTCATCTGTTCAACTATTTGCGTCCACCTATTTTCCAGTTTTGTTAACAATTTGATTACAAGCATTTTAAATTGTGCATCTGATAGGTTGACTATGTCGTCATCCGTTAGTTGTAATTTGTTCTGATCTTTCATTTTGGCCATTTTCATTCTTTTTATCTCGGTGCACTTGTCAGCTGGCAGGTGGCTGCGACCTGGGTCTCTTTTTGGATGACGTTGCCTCTGGGGGCGGGGTCTGGGAGGAAGCAATGGTGGCCTCCGATCACCGCCGGCTTCCGTCATGCCTCTGCTCCCCAGTTCCCCACCGCCTTTTCTGCCAGACTCGGTACTGCTGGCTCAGCCCTGGCCTCTCTCTGGCAGCGTCACCGGCTTGCGGGATTCACCCGTTGTTCGGGGCCACGCCCTGTTCAGGCACTCGCGGCGTGAGTCGCGGTGTGAGTCCCTCCGTGAGAGCTGCCTCTCACTGCGCTCCTCCGCTTGGTTCTACCCCGTTTACCGGCCTGGATGTTTGTCTTCTCCTACCTCCTGGGTGTCGGACTTCCCTTCAGTTCGATTCTGTCTGTTCTGGTTGTTTAATTTTTCGCTACTGCATTGGTTGTTTAGATACTCTGGATGTGCGGGCAGTGAGTGCGACCACCTACGCTGCCATCTTGGCGGAAGTCCTGGTCTTAATCTCTTTTAACCTTAATCTTGTAAGATTGAGAAGTACTGGTCTTTTATTTTGCCTTCCCATAGCAACCACCTTGTCCTCATCCCATTTCCATGACCATATCAGCAAATAAAATTCTGTTAGAGCTAGAGAATTGAGTAGGAAGAAGTACAGGAAGATATATAAATTAAATGTTCCCATGAATGCACCAATGCAATTACAAGTATACATACACAAAATGTATATTTTTTGTTCATTCCTAATACACAAGTCTAAAAAAATTGAAAGGGTTTAGAAAGATATTTTAGTTATCTTCAAACATACAATGGCGTCAAGAACAATAAATAACTCAGAGATAAAGGGTTTATCTAAAATAGGCAATAGGACCACAATTTATCAGTTTGATACAAATATGTGTTTAAAGTTTCAAATTTAAGTATGCTATGCATATTTTTTACTGAATTAGACTACCAAACCGCCCCCGCTACAGCTGGGAAGGTTAAACACAGTATTCAAATCTGATTTAGATATAACAGCTGTTCAAATGCCAGGGAGTACTTTACTTAAAAATGTGACCATTTAGTTCTGTTAAATATAAACTGCTATTCTGGCTATGGGTATGCATTATTCCCCCTCCCTCAAATCCTTAAAAATGTTTTTCTTTTCTCCCCCTAATATGTTGTAGAATCACTATTGAAGTTTAATGGGTCTTTTTCTTGTGCTTAACTTTTTCTTTCTCAACTTCCTGGAAAACTGAGTGGGGTAATTCTCTTCCTACCTCTCTTTCTGTCTCCTGCACCCCATTCCCCTCATCAGCTGCTCGTGACAATGTGGAAATAATGTAATGAATAACTTGGAAGAGTGGCACTGCTTTTGATGGGACACTAATTACTCATTTTGACAGGAACAAGTTTAGACATTTAAATTGTAGACAAAAATTCTATCATGGCTACAGAGTATACATGTTTAGTTATGAGTTGTATAAGTAACATTCTCAAGGCTAAAACAAAGAAATAAAATTCTGAAGTTTACAAGCATACCTATAAATATATTTCATTTAAAGAATGTCATCACCATTAAAAGTACATAGGCTTATTTGTAAATGCAGAGAAGCCTCCTTAATTTGGTATCTGGAGGAGAACCTAACTTCTCTCTCCATTATACCGCAAAAACCGAGAAGAAAGCTCTGACACAAGAGTAAGATGTAAGTTATGCATCAGAGGTATTATCCTATTGGAAAGGAAAACAAAGACTTAGAGATAGATAGATAAATAGATAGATAGATAGTCAGTCTTTCAAAGTCATATAGAAGTCCAAGGCTGCTTCTCAACAAGAAAACAGTTTATATCAATATATTACATCCTTTGAGTGGGGAGTAGAGTGGATGTCCCTCCCCTTCTTCCCTAATAAATATAGGGCACTTGCCACATGTCAGAAACTCTGCTAGGCTATGCGATTCAATAATGAACAAGACATCTGTGGTCTCTGTATTTAGGGAACTGAACATGTAGAAGGGGATGATGAAAGTAATTGCAATGCAGTATGGTTACTGCTGTGAGGAAGCACAGGATGCTCTGAGAGAACAAATGAGGGCTATCTAATCCAGACTTGGTGTGGATGGCTCAGAGAAACCCTAAGGGATGCAGTGACAGTGAATGTAGCCTGAGGAATAAATAAAGTCAGCTTGGTTGAGGTGACAGTGGTAGGTGGTGGGGGAGCTGTTAGATGGCAGGTTCTAATCACAGGCAGCTCCATGCATGCAAACACCTTTGAGGAACTGAAAGAATTTAAGTATAGCACAGGGAAATCCCTCTTTTGTTCACCTTTGCTCCTGCTCTTCAGCAAAGCCAGAATGGACAATCGGCACCCAACATTCCACACTAGTCCAAAAGGAGCAACGGGGCAAGAAGGAATAGACGTTTGGGGACAGGTAGGACTTTCCTATGTCCTTGAAAATGGAAATCTATGGCTTACTGCTTTTGTTTTTTTTAAATGCAAAGTTTAGGTCAATTTAGAAACTACTCTTTAAAGAGTTTTCAGAATTCATTATTATAGTAGTAGTACAACAAAGAGTAAAGAAAAGTTTCCATCGCCATAAATACTCTGTGTGTGTGTGTATGTGTGTGTGTGTGTATAAAATATATAAGATTTCAGATCATACACTTACCGATTGCATGAACTTAGCTTGGTTACTTTGTATTAAACTTTAGGTGCCTCACCATTAAAATGAAGGGGTTGAAAAGATGTCTGCACTCTTCTCTTTGCTCTAGTACTTGGGCTCTGTGAACAATTCAAATGCAGCATCACAGTCTCAAGACCCTGCTCCTTGGGAGCTCTGGATGCATTCAAGTTACTGTAGGAATCTTTCCATTCAAGCAGAGCAGCTCCAATTTTGCTAGATTTTAAAGTTGGGCTTCTGAACAAGTTTTAGATAGAGAAAGGGTTCCAAGGCTTAAACAATTTGAAAATCCCTTTTCGTTTCATTGTTTTTTTGCATCAACCCCCAATGCTTAAATCCTTGCTTAGTAACTTAACACATGGGGCAATTCTCTTCTTGGTATAAAATACAAGGCTAAATCTCTGAGTTCCTGAATGATGTTTCAATGCCCTGATAATACTGATCTATTGTTCAATAAGAGGCTGATTAAGGGATATCAAAAATTCTATCAAAACAACTACCTCTGGGTCACTGCAGAAAATCTCATTAGGAAAAATAGCATTAGAATTATTTATAGTCCTACGTTCCAGTTCAAAATTGTGCTTATTGTCCTAAATTCAGAAATAACAAAGAAATTTGCCCTTTGGTTATAAATGTGAAAATATATGTACTGTTTTATTTGTGAAGGTTAAGAAAACATTGGCAGTTAGTAAAACAGTCCTAAATTTACTATGGGCTCTTTTATTTTAGGCTTGAAGATAAAATTGAGGCTTTATAAATGAGAAAATGATGTACTAAAAGCAAGAACCTAAATCAATTTTAAACACAAAACACAATTTATGCCTGACTTTAAAACTCATCCACAAAACATTAATCTACACAAAGGCCAGAAGCTGAATGAAGCATAATTTGTGAAACTGATACCTTTCATGACAACCTCTAACTGAAAAGGTCATTAGATATATTATATCTAAGTGAGCAGCTTATCCCTGCTTCATTACTGATAATTAAGACAAGTAATATTTTCTTGACAGTAATGTGTCCGTTAACAGATATAGTCTAGTTTGCATAAAATAAGCATTAATTACCAGAGTACTACCACAGATTTAAAAAAAATTAAGTACCTGTATAACATGGCATTATTATTTTTTTCCCTTAATTTCCTCAAAGAATTAACAGGCTCCGAAAACATAATATACATATTAAGGAATTCATCTTTGGTCATGTTTTAAATTCATAAAGGTACATAACAAGGTATTCTAAAAAAGAGAAATGGAAATAAAGGTGCTAACTTGCTTTGTTGAGGTACTTGAAATGCAACTTAAGAAGCAGCAGCTTTTTAATGTTCAGACATTTTAAGACTTAGGAAATTTGGGAGGTACCATACTAAAGGGTATTCTGGCGTCTGAAAGAATGAAAGTCATTTCCAAAGTATCTGACTGAAAACCAAGAATTAGAGAAAAGAGCCACAGACGTACTCTAAAAAAAGGTCTTGAATAAGAAAGCATGAATGTACCTGTTCAGTAAAGAACACCTTAAAAAGTACCAGGTCCTGGCTGGAACACTGGCCTATGAACGAACAAAGGTTGCCGGTTCAATTCCTAAGGGGCGTGTGAGAGGCAACAGATGGACATTTCTCTTCCTCTCCTTTGCCCTCCCTTGTCCTCTCTCAGATAACTAACTAACTAACTAATAAAAACAAAAAGCACTGCCAGTAAGGAAGACTCTTTACTATGTGACTAATGTGCACTACATGTACCAAGCACTTACAGCATTTCCTCAGTCTACCCTCACCGCCATCGCAGGACGCTAACATTATTGTCCTGATTTTACTGACGAAGAAAAAGGTGAAATAACTTGCCTACAGTAACGTAACTAGTCGGTGCTGAGCCAGGTCTGGTGGACCCCAGAGTCCACACTCTTCAGCGCCATCACACTCATTCTTGTCAACAGATGGAGTTGTTTGAAGTGTTCCCCTTTTTAGGACAGTCAACCAGGTAACATTTCTTAAGTATCTATTTTGGCAGACAACTGGAAGTCAACAGGGCATTTGTTTAGTAGCTCGTAAGAAAACTGCCACTTTAAAAGAAGTAAGAATGGGGGCAGAAGTAGTAGTTTACGGTTGGAAATTTTTAACTGGTGTCCTTCCAAGTTGGAGTTTACCAGGCCAACTTTGAGTGCATGGTTCACCTTTGCAGCGAAGTTGAGCAATGAGCAAAGCATCTGCATCTCAGTACCTTCATCAGTAAAACGATAACAGCATCTAGCTTCAAGGTTGTCCTGAGCGTGAAATGAAGAAACACATCACCTGTTCGGCCTCTCCTTTACATTTACATGAAGGCAAATGACAGTGGACATATAAAGCAACTGGTACAGTAGCTGAAACATCATAAAAATTAAAAGGTGAGGTACGGCCTTGGCTGGTGTGGTTCAGTGGATTGAGTGCGGGCCTGCGAACCAAAGGGTCGCCCGGTTCAGCTCCCAGTCAGGGCACATGCCTGGGTTGTGGGCCAGATCCCCAGTGGGGGCCACATGAGAGGCAGCCACACACTGATGTTTCCTTTCCTCTCTTTCTCCTTCCCTTCCTCTCTCTCTAAAAATGAATAAATAAAATCTTAAAAAAAAAGGCGAGGTACAGTGAAGCTAGGCAACATTCTCAAGGTTACATAACTATGGTACACAACTAGTCAGGGGAAGAGTGTTCGACTGTGTGCGGTGAAGAAGGCAAAACAAACACATAAACGCTGGTGATGAGCACATGCCTACTAAACATACGGCTGTAGAGAAGCATAAATATGGCTAGAAGGACTGATGGAATGGTGGGTAGTTTCTAGAATGACTGGCATTAGCAGGATAAGCACAGAAGTTTCCAGTGCAAGAACATGATTTAGCTGAGTGAAATACCAATAGTATTCTCATGTAGCTGTGTATCAATTTGAAATAGATGCACTAATGATACCTTTACTTTGAACTTGATTCTTTCTGTAAAGTTCCCTATGATACAAGTGTCTTACACATATAAACACACTATTATCTTAGGTGGAAAGTAATTATTATTCATACAACTTCCATATATTTTATTTTATTTTATTTTTTAAGATTTTATTTATTTATTTTTAGACAGAAGGGGAGGGAGAGAGAGAGAGAGGGAGAGAAACATCAATGTTTGGTTGCCTCTCACATGGCCCCCACTGGGAACCTGGCCTGCAATCCAGGCATGTGCCCTGACTGGGAATCGAACCGGCAACCCTTTGGTTCGCAGCCCATGATCAATCCACTGAGCTACACCAGCCAGGGCAACTTCCATATATTTAAAAAAATATATTATTTATTTACTTTTAGAGAGAGGGGAAGGGAAGGAGGAAAAAGAGGGAGAGAAACATCAATGTGTGAGCGATACATTGATGGGTTGCCTCTTGCCTGGCCCACAACCCAGGCATGTGCCTTGACTGGCAGTCAAACCTGGGACCCTTTGGTTCGCAGGCTGGCACCCAATCCACTGAGCCACACCCTCCAGGGCTGACTTGCATATTTTTAAACAAAGTGATTAACAAATAAGAATGGTATTGTTTTGGCCAAAGGCAAGAATTCTGGGGCCAGCATTTTCTTTAAAGAAATAAAAAATATCAAAATAGAATGAGGATAGGAAGTTTCTAGAGTCACACTTTCTCATTAACTCAGCCTTTGTAATCTACTCAGCAGAAGAGGGTATCATTACATTGGTAACTTTGTCTCATGTAAGTTCTATTTTTACTTCCCACAATGTCACAGATACTCATATTTCAGTATAAATAAGACATTGCAAAATTAAAGCTGCAAAATGTGTGGGGAAAAGAAGCAGTATTTGCCTGGTTAATGACCAAACACTATTTGAGCGTGTGCCGTGTGTGCGGTCTCCCGCTTGAAGGGAGAAGAGGCAGAAGGACGGACCGGACCGGTGCAGGGGTCTCTTTAACTTGCCACATCTACAAAGGAAGGAAAGAGGTATGCCCCGAACACTGGCAGCTGATCCACTGGAACGAGATGGAAACACGTGGGCTTTTTAAAAATATATATTGTACTGCTTATACTATTACAGTTGTCCCAATTTTCCCCCTTTGCTGGGCTTTTGAGCCAGGTACCACCAGTCTGACTAAATCTTGACTTTGCTATCTAGTGACCAACTGATCTTGTGTAAGGCTTCTAGTCCCTCATGTGTAAAAACTGACCGATAATCTATTGTGCAAGACTTATCCTGAAGATTAAATGAGATAACACTGGTGAAATCACATTGCACTTTCTTTTCCTTCCATTATGAGAGGAGTGATATTTGGTGCCGCTTCACAGGGACCACCCACATTCCCTTGGTACAGAAAGGGCTGTTGAGGGCAGAGGTGCTGCCTGTCAGCAAGCGCTTCTCCAGATTTCCACGAGCAGAGCATTGCTTTGTGGTCCGTGTGAAAAACCATCACCGCTATAACCACCCTTCGGCCAAGCCTTTTAAATGTGTTAACTTATTTAATCCTGACAACCACGCTATGTGCAAGGTGCTATTATCATCTCTATTTTACAGATGAGGAACCCGAGGAAAAGACAAGGTATTTGCTGAGCTCACACAACCAATAAATGGTGGAGCTAATTCTCAAATTCAGGCCATCGGGCTGTAGAGCCTTGCTCGAAGTCACCATGCCATACCACTCAGAGAGCACGTAAAACATAAGACAAGAAATCAGTGGGCACAGGCTTCCTACTGTGAGCAAAGAGCTAGGCAGGGGCTTTGACATATGTAACTCTCCAGTCCTCTGTCTTCCACCCTGACAAGTGCTCCAACCCTAAGAGCGCTTAGGAAGGAGAAAACAGATGGATCATCCGAGTGGCTACGCCACTACCTCCATGTAAACAAGAGCCTAGTGAAGCTAAAAAGCATTCTCAAAGAACAAGAAGACATCAGTTGACAATACTTGCATTAGTTTACTAGCTAAAGATTCTATGCCTAAAAGCTTCTCAAGGCACTAAAGTGAACCTTGAGCAAGGTGCTTACATGCGAACTTGGTTCAGCATTCTACTCAGTGACACAGTTAATTAACAAAATGCCATAAAGCAGAGAAAGCCAAAATCTTCAACTGTATCTGATTTACTGCTCTCAGTCATGATAAAAGCTACAAGTAAGAAGTCTCTTCAATTTTTTTCTCTAAGCCTCGCAAGACTGACCTCTTTTAGTGCAGACACAAATTAATGTTACATTGATGTGCTGGAGAATTTAGACTCTCGTGATTTCTCTGTCTCCAGGCACTTCTGCACATGGTTCACGCCTTGTAAGTGAGTAACTGTGCATGTTAGCAAAATAGTAGTAACACTGGCAGTTCATTTCCCAGCAAAATGTTACTAATTCTTCAACTTCATTTATGAAACATGACAGAATGACTATAATCTATTATGAAATTTCTTTTACTTCAATGTATCAGTTAGTCTAAAAAAGAATGTAAGAGTGGAAGGAGAGAACGCTTGAAGAGATTAGGTTTATCTTTAGATTTTAGTTCAAACGCAACTTCCTGAGTTATGACTTTCAAAGGTCAATTATTTTTGGCTAAATAAGTAGAAAATTGGTCCTGGTAAGCAGGCATGTATCTCCTGGGGGTGAGGTTGGAGGTGGGGTAGGGAAAAACCATTGCGTTATATTACAGCAATGATATAATAATTTACAATAATTTCACATTCACATATATAAACAGTATTAGCATAATACCATTCTTTGTAGGAAGGGATGTTAACATTTAGAGGGCTGTAATTATTTTAGGAATAATGAATTTCTATAAGACATCTGTTTTTTCCAAAGTATTTTGGTTAAAGCCTGATTTGCGTGAAAACATAAATAACCTCTTGCTCCAGACTGAGAGCATCAGCAAGCTTTAACAGATGGCCTCATTTAAAAATCATTTGTAAGATATCTCACATTTATCCAACACGCTGTCAACTTCTTCCTTTTATTCAATCATGATTTTACATATTTCTGTCATAAATATTTTTAAATCCTGTGTATTCAAGGGAATCACACAATTTAGTACTTATACCTGATTTGATTTGGGGGCATCCCTGGTCCTTTCAAACTTATGCCACTAGCCAAAAATTATAGAATGATTAATTGTTAAAAAATACAAAGCTTAACATTAACTTATGAAAATGCAACTACAAGCAACATTTTAATCAAGGGACGAGTGGGAAAACAAAAGAACTGAAAACTCTCTAACCTTATTCTTCCTCCTTTCTTTCAAACTGAAGGATCAGAAACAGAGTGGATACTTGCTATCTCTCTTTCTTCACCTCCCATTCACTTTTTAAATATATATTTTTAAATTGCAAAATCCATTCAGTCTTTAACCAATTGTATGTAATCAAGGTTCTGTATTCATATCCCTGAAACTTCTTGGTCAATGGTTGGTCACCCATGACTTTCACATTACTAAATGTCATGGACTTCTCTTTCCATGACTCAGTTGTTGACTTTTTATTCATTGTTCAATACATATAACATTGTTCTTTATTCTCTCTTCAAAATTTTCTCCTTGTTCAATTTCCGGGAGCCCACTCCATAGGATTCTTTTGCCTTTTCCTCTTCTGAATTGAAACATATTTTCTAATCTTTCTTACTCTAAACACTCCAACTACCAGCTATGTAAGAGTGATTTCTAAATTGCTATCTCTGGCCCACCTATCTCCCCTAACCAATTCACGAACCCAAATGTTCCCAGGCTACTGCCACTGGAGGGTCCACTCTACACATCCAACACTGCACCTTTACCTGTGGTCCTTACTTTAGTGAAAGACACCCATCCCATCGTGTCATTCAAAGCCACCGTAGGCTCCTCCTGCCTCACCAAGTGACCAAAGTTAGTGGATTTTACTGCATTTCTGCCAGGTTCATTCCTCAGTCCAGGCCGTGATGACGATGACCATGACCTGGCCTCTACAACATTTTCCTAACTTGACCCTGCCTCCAGTCTTGTCATTCCCTCCCATTTACCTTTTCATCCTGCCGCCTGAGTGATATTTCTAAAGCAGAAATCTTATCAGCAAACCTTGTGTAAAATTCTTCACCGATGAGTGAAAATCCACAATCATTTTCTCCAGAAATAACAGGAATAACGGCTTCCTTCCCTTATCCAGGTGAACTAAAGTCTTAATGAAATATTCAGATGTTTGCATCTAATTATAGTGAATGTTTGCATTTAGGAAAATTAAGAAACCATTTCATAACCACCTTCCTTCCCCCAAAACTCTCTACACATACAACAGAAAAGCAAGAGATCAGAAATATGGCACAGGTAGAATCTAGAATAAAAATTAGTGTTAAGATAAATAATAAGACACCAGACTTACTGGTATTAACAAGAGAAAGAGGGTGGCAATATTAATTGAATTAAGACTAACATGACAAGGTAAATTATAGACTATGAAAATATAAAAAAATATATATTTTTTTCACAAGTGAGCTTGGCTTTCATCTTTAATAAGTGATGCAGCCTAGAAAAGATTAGAAAAAGAAATTAGCCCTTGCTGGTGTGGCTCAGTGGATTGAGTGAAGGCCTGTGAACCAAAGGGTCACCGGTTCAATTTCCAGCCAGGGCACAAGCCTGGGTTGTGGGCCAGCGGGCCAGGTCCCCAGTAGGGGGTGCGTGAGAGGCAACCATACATTGGTGTTTCTCTTCCTTTCTCTCTTCCTTCTTTAAAAATAAATAAATAAAATGTTTTAAAAAAAAAGGACTTGTCTGGGGGTGGTAAATACACAATACAATATACAGATGGATGTATTACTGAATTGTACACCTGAAACCTATGTCATCCCAATAAACTCAATAAAAAGCCCCAAAGTAACACAAGATCTCTTCCTGCTACTTTTTATTTGAGAGAGGAAATGTGAAAAGCTAAAAACTCTCACTGTTCCAGTCTCCCTATAGCCAGGGTGGCAGTGTGCAAAGCTCTGACCAGTGTGCTGTAAAACAGAAGTCTGCAGAGGAATGTATGGACAGTTTTCCTTTTCTCCTCCCATCAATCTCTTCTCTCTTCGCTGGACTGCAGACTGGTAGTTGGAACTCGAGGGTATATATGTTATAAAAACTTATGATGCAGATATGGAAATATTTTCATAAATATAATTTTGGGAAAATAGGATTTGTGCTAGTTTTAAGACATAATGTATTATACCTCAGTTCCTTCTATAGAATAATGAACCAATAAATGCTTAATTTTGTTAGTGATTATGTTGCAATAATAAAAAGTACCTTGGAGAGTTCTGGCTTCTGGTTTGAACATAAAAAGCCTAGAAGTCATCAGTCCCAACTCCGCAACATGAAAAAAGCTGAACAAACTGAAAACCAACAACTCTTCTTAGATTCATTAGAGCACTGGCATCCCAGGGCAAACGGCTCCCCACCCCTACTCCCCAACTGTAGAAATGACAGGCAGATACAGAGAATCGCAATTTACCAGAGCAGAAGCCTGGGAATAAAAATCTCCATAGGAACCGGTACTAGAGAAGGAAAACCTGAACCGTAAGTGATGAATTGCTGGAAGCTCAGTGCAAATGAAGTTTCAAGATTATGAAACCCCAGGGGGAGCCAGTCTCAGGGAAAGGAAGACTCAATATTGTCAAGATTTCAGTTCTTTCCAACTTGATATATAGATTCGATGCAATCCCAATAAAAATCCCAGCAAGTTATTCTGTGGATATTGACAAAATAATTCTAAAGTTTACATGGAAAGGCAAAAAACTTAGAATAGCTCACAGAGTATTGAAGAGAAAGAACATATTTAGAGGACTGACCTTATCTGTTACGGGTTGAATTGTGCACCCTCCGCTTCTCCCAATTTTCTGTGTTGAAGCCCTAACCTTATGTACCTCAGAACGTAACTGTATTTGGAGATAAGGTCTTTAAAGTAGTGATTATGATTCTTAAGGGTGGGCCCTGATCCAATATGATCGGTTCTCATAAGGAGAAAGCTGGACAGAGACAGGTGCATGCACAGAAGGAAGACCATGTGAAGACAGGGAGAAGATGGCCAGCTACAAGCCAGAGAAAGGGGCTCAGAAGAAACCAATCCTGCTAACACCTTGATCTTAGATTTTTAGCCTCCGGAACTGTGAGAAAATAAAATGTCTGTTGTTTAGGCCACCTGTGGTATTTGTTATGGCAGCCCTGCCTAACTCCCTGACTTCAAGACTTAAAGCTACAGTGATCAGAACAGTGACACCTTTTCCTGCTTGCAAAGACTTTATATGATAAGAAAATCAGGTGAAGAAACAACTACCTTTTGTTAAGATTAGCAAGATAATAGGAAAACGAGGGTTATAGCAATTACCAAGCACTTAGCTTCAGTAATTTCCGAAGCTTCCTTACTACCGCACCGTGTGCAAATGCACCTAGCATACACTACAATACCAGATTCTTAAAAAAATAAACAGCACACAACTATGTACTAGAAACCCGAATTAATGATGACAGTGTCTCTGATAGTATGTTAAAAATTACACTCAGTTCTGTTTTAGTAACATGAACAGAATGTTGATTCAGTTCACAAATGCAAAATTAAATTGCTTCAGAATAAACCCTGAATAAATCATGTTTAATTCTGCGTGTGTCTGTGGTTTCAGAGAAAGACCATGCCCTGGCATTTTCCAGACAAGTGCTACATGAAGAGCCCCAAGGCTATGGGGAAGACGGGGCTCCGTTTGCCTCTAATCCTAAAATGTGGAACTGGCAAAATGAAAAGGAAAGTTGGTAGGTCAAGCAGAAAAGATAAGTCCTATCGACCGTCTACGAAATGAATCTTTGCATATCAAGTGCTTTGGCATAGCTTTCCAAATACACTCATAACACAGACTTCTATTCAGATTAAATAAAAATACGTTTCCCCATTTTCTGTCTTTTACGAAAGAAAATGTGTCGACAGAAGACATGGTGATGATTGGTAGCATCACACTTAAGGTTTTCCTATTAAAACGCCAAGGGCATGGCAAGCAGTTTAACACACCAAGTCGGAGGCAAGTTTTTTCTGTAGTTAGTAAGTGAATGCTCTGGCATGAATCCTGTCTTAAATAAAATAATTTTCAGTGTTAAAGGGTCTAAAAGGTTTATTAAATAATATTCTATTAAATGCTCCATTAAATAAAGTTTTCAAGAGGTTCTACAGAGATCTTGTCATATTATTTACTTATGATAAGAAACAATACCAGTGACTTTATTTTTTCCAATGCAGTAAACAGACTAATGAATTGCTAATGGTATTATCCATGCTGGACACCTATAAAGGTCATACTTAGGTTTTTGTGGCCATATACTACATCTCTACGTCAAAGGCAATCTTATATAATAAGTTGAAATCTAGTAGTATCTCTAAGGAATCTTTCTCAGGTTCTGTTAAATCCAGTAATGATGAGCTAATTATCATTTCATTAGATACATAATCGAGAAGTAAATATTAACCAATTACTTTCTGTAGTGGAAATTCCAAACATATCTGGCATGTTTAAATGTATATTTCCATGTATTTTCTTTTAAATAATTCATACCTACACTTACAAAGTTTTGATAATTAAAGAGGTAGAGTTTGTTAGGATGACTGATAGTGGGATTAAAATTTATGCATCAAAAACATGGCACATGTGATCTTAACAGAGACTACTGTCATACCATGATAATTTTAGCAATTTCTGGGTTTTACTCTTTCATACTTAAACTTAACAGAATATCACTGGTTGACAGGGAAGTCATTTGGAAGCATGTCTTTAGAATTGTACAGTAAACAGATTGTGCAGGTGACAGCTATTTGGAGTATTACTTCCAATTCACACATGTTCAGTAAGAATCATATCTGAACAGTTACATGTAAACTTCCACAGTGACAGAATAAATACCATTTGTAACAAATGCCATTATAACAAAATGCCCAAAGTCCCAATGATGTCTTATCTTTCAAAACAAGTAATAACTGTTACAACTTCAACATAATAAACAACTTGTATAGTTCGTTGGAAACTTCTGCGACAGAGAAGCCCTTTATTGAGTCGTGCAAGAACAGTGGACACAGAGTGCTTGCACACTGGCTCCACTGCCATTACTTAAGACGAGGTCCAGCTGAACAGGCTGCAGAAGGCCATGGAATGACCTACAGAGGTTTCTAGAAGTTTTCCTGTCCGTATCCAAAATTAGAGTTGAAGAGTGCACTGCTTACAGTCATCAGCCTCATCTCTGCTGCCCACACCCTCCTCACAGAAAAACAAGATGAATACTACACAGCCAACCAGCTGGTCCCTGCTTAAAACAAAGTTCTTTGCAGGAGTGAGAATGGTAATACTGCAGCAGACCTAGAACTTGATGATCCATCTTTGTGGCCAGCAGCTAAACCTTAAGTCACATGACTACTTCAGAGGGTCACAGAAATCTGTGTTGAGCACAGTCAGGACAGACAAGTGCTTTTCACAGTTGCCTCACACGTAAGTCTTGGCTGTGGCTTTCTATCTTGAGATGTGGTAGCCATTAGTCACTGGGGAGCTCGATGCGCTGTGAGACAGACTGCTGTGTTTCGGGGTATCTCTGTCTGCGTCTAGATATGAACATGTGTCTGTAAGGGTTGTTAGGTGGGAGGCTAGACTGGGTGAGGCTAGATTTTTACGTGCCTTTCAGTCCAACTGGAAGAAAGTAGGAAAATGGGGATACATCTTGGTTATAAAGACATGCCATCTACTTATATCTTAATTCAGTGAGATATTGTCTATATGTATTAAATCTATGAAGTCATGCATAAGGCATGATGTTTACTTTTCATGACTCATATTGTGATTTCCCCCAAATGGTTTAACTAATGCAAAATGAATAATTTACATACTTCCTACTGCAAATCTTAAATACTTTCTAAAGGCACTAGGCTAGTTAAATTATTTCTCCTCTCAACCTTGCATGTTAGTTGAGCTACAAAATTCATCTTTAAGTTCTGTTCTCCAGAGTAAAGATATTAACTTTATTTATTTATTTTTAACAAAAAGCTTCTAAGTGGACAGTTGTGATTCAATGTGTAAATGTGTAAGGGAAGAAACCATTCAGCTAGGTTTTATGGTTTTATTTTGAAAATTAGACTGATATGTAAGGATACCAGGCCCTTTATTTTTTATTTGAAATCTTTAATTAGAAACCTTATACTTTGAAAAAGCATTTAAATTAGAAATTATCTTAGCCTTACCTTTTTTTTTTTAAGATTTTTATTTATTTATTTTTAGAGAGAGGGGAAGGGAGGGAGACAGAGAAACAGCAATGTATGGTTGCTCCTCACATGGCCCTCACTGGGGACCTGGCCTGCAACCCAGGCATGTGCCCTGACTGGGAATCAAACCGGGACCCTCTGGTTCCCAGCCCGCGCTCAATCCACTGAGCTACACTAGCCAGGGCTTAGCCTTACTTTTACCCTGATGAAAGATATAATTATAGCACTATACAAAATTACTAACTCATGCTTTTTAAAAAATTTTCCTAAGTGACAAACATATTACATATGGATTAAGGCAATAAATCTACAGCTAAACTAGAAGTTAATTTAAAAAGTGGGAACTATAATTCCTATTTCTTAGGAAAAAAACAACCTTATGAAAAAGAGTGACTTGGGGAAATATTTTATGAATAAAAATTTCAAGACATAATTACAACTTTCAAAATTGTATAAAAGTGATTATTTTGATGCCCAGTTTAGAGGAAGAAACCTGAGAAACATGATTTGTGACACCACGGAAAAAGCAAAAGGGCTTTTATTCTCCTGGCTTTAATTTTTTACTTTGTGTGATTGGGGAGCGTCATGGAAACAGATTCACAATGTGACATTTTTGTCCTCATCTTTGATGTCTGCAGCATAAAATGATTACTTAGAAAGAGTGAGAAGGGGTCTCCTATTAGGAAAACAAGGAGGCTTATTCCATAAGAATTGGAAGATGACATCATATTCCCTAAATAGCAGAGTGGCTCCAAACCTTCTAAGGCAATGGTAGCAGAAGATGGCCAGGACACCACATTTCTAAACTGAAATTTAAACAATGATTCAAATGATCATAAAATAATTAATCATATTTCACTGAAGTGATAATAGATATAAATGTCAATTGACTAGGAACAATGAATATGGAAGCCCATGGGATGTTGCTATCCAATGTTACCAAGATATTATCAACTTGGTACCTCCCCTCTATTTCAAGCGTACATTTTAAAATGCTCAGTTGGTTTGCCTTTAATTAATGATCCTGATAGCTATCCACACTTGAATGTCTACCTCATGGCTAGAGGTAAAAGATAATATAGACTAGCAAAAAAAAAAATGCACTTAAATGTGCATTTAGTAAAGTTTTAAATTATTTAATAAAGCTTTAATGCATTAAGTAATAGACTTTCTGATTTAAAAAATGCTGAAGATTTAGACAGAAGTCAATATATTAGCAGGAAAGGGTGAACGGAGTGGAGAAGGGGCTAGCAAAATTTTCACCAAGAAAAAAAAATTGAGTTAGGTGTTAAAGTTTTTTTTTTTTTTTAAATTTCCAAGTTGATACGGGGAAGTATTCCAGCCTTAAAGACAAGGAACCGTTTGGTAATTAGGGAAAATTTAAACAGTTTGGTGTAGCTACTGCAGCAGGGAAAGGCATGTCCTGACTGGGCTTTGAGAATTGATTGATTGCGCTCTTCCCATAAGAACAGAAAACTGAGACCCACGTGAGGAGCTAATTAAGGATGCAGACAGGTTACCACAGTGTACCTATAGTCAACAATAATGTACAAGCCACCTAAAATTTTGTTAAGAGGATAGATCTCATGTGAAGTGTTCTTATGGCAAAAAAAAAAAAGAGATGTCAGATAATTAACCAAGTTCCAACATATTCTCAGTTTTTCATTCAACAGATATTTACTAAACACCTACTGTACAGGGGTGTGGAAAAGTAAGTTTACAGTTATAACACAAGTAAATAATATAGTAATTAATAAAAAACACAAGAATAAATTTTCACGTAGTCACAACTGTAAACTACATCCCACGTTAAGTTCTGTGGATGCATCAGTGAATGAGAACACGACAGTTTCTGCCACCAGCTGACAGTAGGGCAAAGAGAGAGACGGCAAGGAAACGGGAAATTAAATAGTGCTGTAAGTTCTATAACACAGATCATTTACAGGGCATGCTGGGAGTGCAGAGGTAGGCTACCTAACCTGGTCTTGAAAAGCGAGGAAAGAAATTTTAGAGGAAGCGACATCCACACTGAGAACTGAAGAAGAAACACGATTGGTCGGGCAAGAATCTTTTCCTTCCAGGAAAGTGGAGGGTACTCTCGGCATTTCTAGAAGACCTGGAAGCGACAGACAGGGACGTGACAGGGTCTGCGTGTTGGCC
Organism: Micronycteris hirsuta; assembly: GCA_004026765.1. Taxonomy (NCBI): domain Eukaryota; kingdom Metazoa; phylum Chordata; class Mammalia; order Chiroptera; family Phyllostomidae; genus Micronycteris; species Micronycteris hirsuta. The sequence continues at coordinate 36,082 of PVJI01012001.1, read as the reverse complement.
TGCAGCTGGGAGCTCAGGCAAGAGATGAGAATGGAGATGCCAGATCTTAAGGACATGTACTTCGGGAAAAAGCATCAGACTACATTAAAAATTCACCTGAAAGTATCTTCATAAATAGTTATTGAATGAAATAGTAAAAATCTATGGCTAATCTTTCTCTCGCATAACTAGTTTTTGAAACTTTAATTGACCGAGTATATACATTATATTGAAATAACAAATGGTTTCATCATAGGTCAGGGTACTAAAAATGACCTAAATGTAAGGATTTCTTACATTTTTCTCTGTGAGACTCTTCCTGCCCCTGCCCCACACATGGCACCAAAGGAAATTTCATCCCAATTTCAAAAACAAAGATGAGGGAATTATTTCAGTGGGAAAGTATTGCTTTTTCCTTGATACAAACAAGTAATGAGTCACGCCAATCACTTTATTAAAAATTGTCTAAAGAGCACAATAATTTTGCCTTATGTGATGGTCTTAAGGCATTTTCCAGCATAAGTTTATATAATTTATTTACTAAAAGGCAATGCCATTTTACTGTGTTTTCTTGTCACATTTTTAATAAGATTCATGATGTACTATGTTTAGACATATAAGCATATTTTTAAAAGTACTGAAAAGGTTATATTAACACCCAAAACAAAAAACATAATTTTTTAAGTATTATACAAAGTGTCTTTTAATTCTGTGGTTTTCTAAATTTAAAATAAACAAAATCTGCTTCCAAATGAAGCAATTACTTTTTTAGATCATAACTATTCAATAATTATCATTTTTAAATTTTTGAGTATTTACTGTAAAACAATGTAATATCAACTCTTCTGATTAGAAAATAGATGCTTGTGGGAAAAATGGAAGCAATTCTATTTAAAAAATATGCAGATGCATCATGTAATAAAAAAGTACATTCAATGATCATATAATTAGATGGGAGGAGTTAACTGGATATGGTAAGATTAATGGATCACAGATTTTACTAAGTTAAAATTTAAGCACAAAATTAAAACCGTGTACCACTGGCATCAATGTATAAGTTAGTTTTTTTTTAATTTAACTGCTTTCAAAATAAAGAATATACTTAGGCAGTTTATTAATTTACTTTGATAGTACTCCCATTTCTTCAGAAATACATGTCACCAAAGTATGTTATGCAGGTCACTGCAGAAATTAGAGTTAAAATTAAAATGTGGAAATTTATAAATAGTTTATTTTGACTTTTTTCCAGAATATTTATTTTAGGTGATGTTACTGAAACTTCAAAAGGCTCATGAGTAACCATTACATTAGCTGAAATAAAAATACTGTAGAAAATAATAAAGGTTGAAGCAAATTAAGTTCATTTAAAAATCATTTACATTGCGTCAAAAATGAGTGTTTCACTATACTGACTAAATAATTATCTCTGTAATTCTAGGAAGTTAATTTATATAAGTTTACAAAAAAGACATTAGGAGCTTTAGAAAACCTTTGTGCAGAATGGATTAGCGATTATATTGCTGATTAAGAAGGTTATAGAAAAATATTGCCCTTATTAAAAGGAGTATTTCCAGGGAATAAACAACTTTAGTGGACAAGGAGGAGTAAAACTCACCAGGTGCTTCTCTGATGAACCAACACAACAACACGAGCAAAATTTTTCATCTGAACATCATTTGGTGGAATTAGAACGCAACAATCCAGGACAGATGACAACAGGTTACATTTTATAACAGATTTCTATATGTGGTCTTTGAAAAACCATTTTGATATCAAAAGTGCTTCATTTAAATAACCCCAATCTTTCCTTTTCCCAATCAAATCTGTTGTTCACTTGGTTCTCCATGTCGGTTAGTACAAGTGGCCTCACATTGAACCCTCCATATACATTCCTGAAAATTACTTCAGATTTCTTTTTTCCAGGATATTAACAATAAATCTGTTAACATCTCTTTGTCCATCATCTCAAAAAATGTTTGATAATTTCTGATCCCAAAGGAAAGATATTTTTACAAAAAGTATATAAGGCAGTTAACAACTTTATTTTCCTAATCATTTTTCTCTAGATTCTGCATAGCAATAGTAAAAATGACTATTAAGTTTACATTAGGAATTTCTGTTAAACAATTAAAATATTTCCTGTTACACTGCTTAGTTTATTGTTCTCTTCAAACCTTTTAAAAATAATTTTTAAATAAAGAATTTGAAACTTTTTTTGAAAACATTTTTAAGTTAAAATGAGAGAATGAAACTCTTAGAAACACTTTTGTAATATAAAAGTTTACTGAGATGTTTCAAAAACTGGTCAATTCTGATAAGAGTCAAAATACTGACAGGACTCCTTTGATATTTGACAATTATGGTATGAATACGAGACTAGTTTAGAAAGCATAAATATTTTTTAAAAAATGACTTCATGTTTTTTTAACCACACAGTGAAACTTTAGGCAGAACTTGTAATGGCAGAAAGAGAGGGAGGGAGGGAAGAGGGGGAGGGAGGAGGGAGGAGGGAGGGGGAGAGAGAGAGAGAGGGAGAGAGAGGGAGAGGGGGAGAGAGAGAGAGAGAGAGAGAGTGCGCGCAAGCATCTCCCCTTCCACCACAGGCGTAGTTCCTCCTGTTTCACAAATAAAAGGGGCCTCCCTAGCATATGGAGTAGTTGCCATGTCCTCCCAGGGATGGTCTGCAGCTATGTTCACCTTAGGCTCATCAAGAAGAGGTGAACTGTCAAATATAATTTCAGTCATAGGGCGGTTTGGGTGAGACAGATTAGTGGTATGCAATCATGATAGATAGTTTATCTTAGCTCCAAACTGCCGCTTGGGAAATCTTGGACTCAAATGAACACAGACTCAGTCGTTATTAGTGTCAAACAGGGATACGGAGACCAAATTTGGTTGGCAGCATGAAAGATGAATCAAGGCGTAAAAGTGACCAATTGCATATTTGAAACTGAAATTGAGAGGCATACTACAGTTTGGAAATACTTTAAATAACAGGAAAGTCATTCATTATTAATTGTTCCTTGATTAATATTTAAAATATGTTTCTGTAAAGTAATATATTTTTACAAAGACAATATAAATTACATGCATTATCTTATTTCAAAATATTTATGCTCAAGGTAAAGCATGAGTTCCCTCATACATAGGAATAAGACAGCAAAATAATTTTTAAACATTTATGTAATTTTAAATATCTTTGCTTTGGATGGCTATTCCAAAAAATAAGACTTAAAAAATCAGTGTATTTTAATAAATATTTTAACATTTCAATGTTATAGTTTGATAATTTTCTTAGGAAGAAATAAGAATATAATAAGAGAATAAAGTTAAAATGTGAAAGAAAACCTAAATAACCTCCCAACTATTTTCTAAACACTGGAGAAAATATATTTGTAAGTAGTAAAATATATTATTCTATAAGCAAACACAAACTCTGGTATCTTTCAATCAGAGCCCCCACCCCAAATATCCACATAAAGAATGTCCTCCAGTGTCACTGCCTGAAGTGATACACTCTGACAAATCTAACAGCTCTTTCTGTGTCACTCCTAATGCACTTGTCACTCAGTATTATTCATCCTCATTAATGACAATGGGAAAGTTTATCTTGGGAACACGTTTTAAATCATCTACTCTTTACAATGGGACCATGAAATCTCTTACAAAACATGAGGCGGGAACTATTCTGACAACAAAACCCCTTCCTGGCAGCTTTATTCTTAATTCCTGTTCAAGGAGTAATCTGTTTATTATAAAATCATACGGAACAATATATTAAACAGAATCTGAAACAAGAATAGCTAGTGTGATTTTCAAGCTTACAAGTATTTTTACAACATTTTTATTAGGCTGAAAACACCAAGTTGAGTCCTTTTGGTGAGGTTTCATGCAATCTTTTCTGTTTTACATTATCAACACCTTTGGAAGAAAGTTTTGCTTCATCTAATTTTATAACAATTTTCAAATGCCGTGGACACAAATATTTATATAATTATTTAAACAATAATAATAGGCATTAACTTAAATAAAAGCAATTTTGAGTAAAACTGTCCTCATGTTTAAATTTCCTAACTAAAATGCTAATAGATTCCAATTCAAGAATCTCATGGCTCAAAAATTATCTTACCAGCCCCCAAGTTATTTTTAAAAATATTTATATTTTAAGATTCAATATGATCTTATTTCCTTGCTTAAGAAATTTCTATAGTTTTTAAAAATAAAATGAAAAAATAACAAGACTTTTTCTCTATAGTGCCCAGTTAAACGCACCGTTTTCATCTGACTACCAGTTATATATGCTAGGCAGTGTGGATAATAAATAGCTGATCTTTTATGGTATAATTCTATTGATAAAATCAGTACTTGCCAGAAATATATCCTTATGAGTCTCATTATTCAGTTATGAAAAGTTAATGTCATATTTTAACCTACTGTACAGTAAAATAATCTTAAATAGATTATAATAAACTTGAAAAATCACATTTAATGTTGACTTTATCACTTTTAATCATCTGAAGCTCATTTGTGAAATCGAACATGCTACAAAACACTGCATTTTAATATTTAAATAGTAAGAACTATAATTCATAAAGCATTTTTACTTCAGAAATCAAGACTATTAATTTAATATTTCTAATTGATATTTTTTTTAAGTATAAAGATTTCTTTATAGGATGTTATAAAAATTATATGAGCTTTATGCTTACGATTGTAAATAAATGTACAATAATTAAATGTTCAATTTAATTTATAGTGTTTTACAAAAGAAATAGACATCTACGGAACACCAAGAATATATATATAAATATAAATTATAACTATTTCTCATATATTAAGTATTTATTATGAACCAGTGATATTATATAGAAAATAGCAATTTTTGTGTGGCTTCGGAAGGCAAATTTAGTACTAAGAGGTAGGATGTCGCTTTAGCACCTGAAAGAATTTTCTAGCACTGGAGTTAGTAGAGACTGAAGTGGGATACCTCTAAGGAAGTGCGTTCCACATAATTACAGAGAGGCTGGGTGCACACAGTAATAAGTTGGTTTTGAGGCATTTCAAACTCCTTCCTGATTTTAATCTTTTAAGAAACCCAGGTATTTCATCAAGAGTCACACCTACATTAATTCTCAAAGTGAAAATTACATATAAAACGGTTATATGAATTTATTATTGCTTAAGTAAAGGTTAATATTAAGCTTTTTCCCCTAATTGAAAATTGTCTCAGTATATTTTCTTTAAAGTATATAACTTTCTAAAGTAGTTCTTCATAGCAAACTTTCTCTGTAAACGACCAGAGTAGATATTTTGGGCTTGCATGCCATAAGATCCCAACTTAGCGATGTACAATGAAAGCAGCCATAGATAATGCATTAAGAAAAAAATAAACAGACCTGCCTGTGTTCCAATACAAGTTTATTTTAAAAAAACAGTGGAACTGGATCTGGCCCACTGGCCATAGTTTGCTAACCTCATATTTTAAAACGTCAAGGGCCTAGTTAATTTAATAATGCCTTCTACTTATCTAATTTTATACCAATCAAAGCATAAGAACTTTTCCTATAAAATGATGGGAATGTTACAATAATTAAATGCTAAAGCAAAGACATGGCCAATATGGCCCCAGGAAGAGCAGGTCACACTTCCAAAATATCTTCACGTGTACTCTGTTTCTCGACTGCATTGCACATTAAGCCAACAGGACACAGAAAGAAATGCATTGAGTTATAAATCATGCACTGTAAAACTTTTCTTCTGAACAAAATTGCCCTAAATTTCTATCTGAACTAGAATGGTTTCCCAGGAGGAAATTCTTAAGAAGCCGAACGAAAGAACTAGGTTGGGATTTGTACACTCCCTGTGCACAGAGCTCAGTGGAAGGGATGATCCTTCAGTAATGATACTTCCAGATTCTGTTACTTGCAGAGATTAGTTGCTTTACTGCTAAGGTATATTTAAACTGAGCTGTAGAATATTCAAAATGTTGTATTCAAATCCCATTGTACATAAGTATTTCACCCCTAACTCATAAGTCTCTCAAACCTTTTACCATATTTTCCTATTTAAAGCCATAAAAACATACAGGCAATAAAATCAGCTCTACTGGCCAGAGAAGACGAGGCACATTAACAAGCCATTACTGGGCTAAAGGGGTTAGAAAGCATAGGTACTTCAAACCCAGGAATCAAGACTGGTTCTTATTATCTCTGGTGAGGGAGAAGTGCTTTCAATGTACAAATTTGTAAAACTTATTATAAAGTCTTTGAAGCATTCAAAGCATTCAAAATAATTTTCAAGTGTCAACAAAACGACAAAAAGAAAATTGTGCTTCAAACAGAATCTCAATCACTTTTGTTAACTAAAAATTATATCCCATCTCATTTCCTATGTGGTATTTTTGAGAAGTGCAGTGGATTTATTTTCAGCAATAATAGTTCATTACATTATTAGCCAATAATTTTGAAAGTTATTTTGCTTATTCAAAACCTTAGAAGTACATTAACCACTTCTGGAAATTACATAAGCATTATCAGACTATTCTGCAAAGTCTGAAACGGCAAGATCTTTATGGTCACACTCTAATGTGTTTTGAGCACTGTCACGAGGATGTTGATTCATTCACTCACTCATTCATTATTTTTTGAGCACCTGCATGATCAGACACTGAACTAGGAAAAGGAGATAGATACAATGATGAGTAAAACTGACATAAGTTTAAAGTATTTATGCCCCTAAGTGAACCACAGTTTTCCAAAGTTTTGATAATTCAAAAAAGAGGTTTAAGGATGATATTGTCACTGTGCTAAAGTATGGCAACAAAGACAAAACGGTCTTTGAAAACCCAGAAGGTTTGGTTTGTCACTGACTACAATTTAGATGTTTTTTACTTTTGATAGTGCACAGCAACCAAAAAGAAAATTAGAGTTCTATAGTTGTGTGTCTCAGAAATTCTGAGAAAAGAATCTAGAAAGGGTTGAATAAATTCATTTCACTAGTATATTTTGACTAATTTGATTTTAGTTTAAGAATAAAAAATGACATACCTCATAAATATATGTAACATAATATCTATGTGTATTAAAATTATAAGATATAAAATTCTTTTCGTTATTTTTATATTTATCCTAAAGCCTATTTTATTGAAAAATCAGGCGATTGAATCCATTACTAATACTTTATTGGCATGACCATTTTGTCCCTAAGAGCATTGGAAAGGCTATGAAAGATAGTTAAAATAAATTACTATCTAGTTTGAGTCCATTTTCATGCCTATCCCTACAGGTTTTGAACTTCAATAAAGAAAAATGAAGTATACATCTTAGTCATTTTGAAGCATGCAAGTTTTATGGCAAAAGACATTTGAATACTATCACTGTGCTGTGTTTTTCTGTTATCTGCAGGTTATACATCTAAATAAAACAAAAACGTGTGTGTGCAAGCAGCTCTCCTTAAAAACTGTAGTTATATATTCTAATGATTTTCTATAATTATTTAGGTCAAAAATACAGTGCCAGTGCATTTGGTTTTGCTCAACATTTTAGCAAGTCATTTGTAAAAATATTAATAAACTAGTATTATGTTAGCTTTTTCCTTGGCCCACTGAATATCACATAAGTTGACCCATTTATTTATAGGCTCAATAAGGGCAATCCATTTCATGCTATAGCACTGACCCTTAACAAAGATCTTGTAAATGAGTAGCCTATTACAATATGTACAAGTGATCTTTAATTGCACCAAGAGGCTTTTTGTTACAAGGTTTTTCAATGCCACACCATAGCTACAGTGTAAGTTGGTAAACTATTTCTTAGGTTATTGAACAGAAATAGCAACAGCACCCCATCCATCAAAATGTGTAAATAAAGAGCTTGAGGCCTTTCACTAAGTCTATACTATAATAATACCTTTTAAATATTGATCAGAAAGATAAACTTTTTCTAATCATACAAGAAATATTTATGACATGCATAAAAATTTCATTAAATTCTTTAATAAAATACAACTTTGTTCTTAATAATTGCCTTTGGAAACAAAAAGTGTTGTTTCACGCTTGAAACAAGCTTCCTTATAACAGAACATTTTAACGTTAGTAAAAGATACCTCTTCTCTCTTTTTACTGCACAACTACACAATTGGAACTTTACTTGGAAATGTTTGGTGAAGGATCATTTACCTAACAAAACATACCCAAATATTTTCAAGTGTTACTAATATTAAGTAATATCTAAAACAGATTTTTAATAACGTATAGGGTCAGATATTTCAAGCGATTAAGTCAGAAATTTCTGAACGAGTGCAATATATTTTGACAGTCTTACAAAAACCTGAAACCTAATATTCAATTTCACCGACCATTCATATTGAGGATCTTACTTCTGGAAGGCTCACGTCGAAATGGTTTCATGTGATTCCCTGCAGCAGCAGTGGGCTGGCTGACAGCACCTGACAACACAGCTCAGCCAGCTTCCCTGTACAGTGCACAGAGCCTGGCCTGGCTACTCTACAAAACGTCTACTGTGGCACAGAGTTTTGACAGTAACAACTTTGACAAAATTTTAATTTGTACTTACCTAAGAGAACTGCTTTACTGGTTTCATAGATAAAGGCATTTCCCTTACACCCCCGTTTCTCTTATTTATTGTGATCCCCAAATCCTACCTTTTAACAACTAATAGTTTATATTTAATCTCATATTTTTAAAACAAAGAACACAAGTTTTTCTTATTACTAAATTATAAGAAACTTTTTGAGTACTATTAATAAAAGAGGGTATCATTTTGCAAGATTTATTGCTTGTAGATGGTATTCAAAGAACTTTCAATAAATAAAACTTTTATAACAGAAAATGGGGGTTTTAATAACAATGGATCAAATCTTCATTATAACTAGTTATGATAAAAGGGGAAGCACAATTAGAAATTTGAAAAATTGAACTTAGTTGACTCATTATAAATTGTATACACCTTAATTATCTCACAAAACAATGCTTGATGCTCTAAAGGTGATGTATGTAAAAATAATTTAGAACACTATAAAAAATAATATAGAAACAGTAACTATCTATGAGTAAACTAATATTTTGCAAAAGTACTTGAATGTATAACTTATATGATTATAATAGTAATAATTGTAATTAAATTTGGGATACTTTTGAAGCATATCAAAGTAGTTGATTAGAACAAGGGAACTATTTCTTTGTATAGAATACTTTCTCCACCTCTGTAGCAAAAAGCCAGAAATTCTACAGAAGTGGAAAGTGTTTCAAGGAATGGCATATTTCTGGCAAATTAATTTTTTTTAAAGATTTTATTTATTTATTTTTAGATAGAGGAGAAGGGAGAGAGATAGAGAGGGAGAGAAACAGCAATGTATGGTTGCCTCTCTCATGGCCCTCATAGGGGACCCGGCCCGCAACCCAGGCATATGCCCTGACTGGGAATCGAACCAGGATTGTCTGGTTCCCAGCCCGCACTCAATCCACTGAGCTACACCAGCCAAGGTGCAAATTAATTTTTTGAATTAAAAAATACCTATCATGTACCAAAATAAGTAAAAATAAGGAAAAAACAATTTTGCTACCCTAACATTGTCATATCTATATTATATATAAAACATAACAAAATATTATATAAAGGAGAAGCTATGATTAATCCAACCTGAATTTTATAATGTATTTTATTAAAACAGAGTATAAATCCTTGCTAGAACAAAAGAATTTTTAACTTGAATGTGAAATAATTTATATGGCCTTGAGTGGTGTAGCTCAGAAGGCTGTTGTCCTACAAACCGAAAGGTTGCTGGTTTGATTCCCGGTCAGAGCACATGCTGGGGTTGTGGGCCAGAAGGCAACTGATCAATGTTTCACTCCTTCTTTTTCTCTCTCCCTTCCCTTCTCCCTAAAAATAAATACACAAAATCTTATATATAAACATGTGTATTTACACACACACACACACACCTGTCCGGGAAAAGTCCAGCCATTGTTAATATGATGAGAACAGTTTGCATGACATTGATGTAAACTTGAAGCCAAGGCGAGTGGACTGGAATGTGCATGCTTGAACAATGATGACTTCACTGTACTAGTCAGTGGGGGCAGTAGATGCCATTGAGTGAGCACGGGTGCTGTGTGGCTGTTGCATTCAAAACGACTGAGCAAGTACAGCAATGAATCTGTATCAAATTTTGCGTTAAGCTTGAATGTTCCTCCGTGGAAACTAGTCAGATGAATCAGAATGCCACAGCTATGGGCAACTGGTGATTGGCAGCTTCATCATGACAACACGCCCACCCTACCTCACATCTCCTGCAGAGTGTTTTGGTGAAACATCAAATCGCCCAGGTGACTCTGCTTCCCTACAGCCCAGATTTGCTGCCCTGGGACTTTTGGCTTTTCCCAAAACTAAAATCACCTTTGAAAGGGAAGAGGTATCAGACCATCAATGAGATTCAGGAAAATATGACAGGGCAGCTGATGGCAACTAGGAAAACTGTGTGAGGTCCCAAGGTGCCTACTTTGAAGGGGACTGAGGCATCATTGTCCTATGTGCAATGCTTCTTGTATCTTCTTCAATAAATGTCTCTCTTTTTCACAGAACAGGGATGGATACCTTCTGGACAGACCTCATGCACACACACATATATATTTTTTGTGGGTTTTTTTTTAATCCATCAGAGCAGAGGCCTTCTGGCTTATGTACTGGAAATGAGATGGCAGTACACCTTGGGGTGTGGTAAGTAGTTAGTGGTTAAAGAGAATGAGCTTTTGAATTTAAGTGTCACGTCTGTCAGTGATCAACTCTGTGATTTTGGGTCAGTTAGGCAGCTTGGTCCCTTCAAACCTTAAGTTTCTTCATTCATAAAATGTAGATAATAGCCCGGCTGGTGTAGCTCATGGGAATGAGCGCGGGCTGGGAACCAAAAGATCCCGGTTCGATTCCCAGTCGGGGCACATGCCTGGGTTGCGGGCCAAGTCCCCAGTGGGGGCCATGTGAGAGGCAACCATACATTGCTCTTTCTCCCTCCCTTCTCCTCTCTCTAAAAATAATAAATAAATAAAATCTTAAAAAAAATGTAGATAATAATGGTATATGGTAGTTACGATATCAATGAGGTAACAGCCACAAAGCACTTGCAATATTCCCAGTCTCCTGGCAAAAACTCAAAAACACTTTTTATTTTTAATAATAATAAATAACAGTAATTAAAAGAGCTCCTGAACTTTTAACTTTCCAGTGTAATTCTGCACCCAGAGTCAGGAGATCTGGATTTATCCCTGGCTCTAAACCCAGCTCTGACTTTGGGAGGGTTATATGACTCTTTCTATTTCCTTTCATTAAAATGTGTGTAATGATGCTGTGGCAAGTGTTCCCATGAGAACCAAATAAGAATTAAATATGGTTGTGTATGTAAAAGCACCCAACATAAGGCCCAGAACAAATGAGATAGCCAACATATGTTTTTAAATACCTTTAGGGCAAACATGAGTTACTTTAAAAATAGTATTTTAGTATTTTAAAAACAGATATTTATGGAATAATTACTATATGTGCTTAGGATCTAGCTGCGAACAAGACACAATATGTCTCTACTTTTGTGAAGGTTATAACAGGTGAGGTTGGTAAAATAAACAACCGCCAACAACTGTAAACAACTATAGTAATACATTAAAGTGTCACACTGAGAATTAAAATACAGTACATGACAGCAGGTAACTGAGTGAATACTTCAGATGGGCTAATCAGCGAAGACATCTCTAAGAAAGAGACTGAGATCTTAACCTACAATCGAATGAGGAAAAAAGCAACAAAAGGATTGGAGAGAGGGATATTCTGGACATCGGCTGTGCAAAGACACTGGGGAGGATCTAAGGATGTCTTGGGTACAAAGTATCCCCAAGGCTACCTATGTTAGCCACATATGTGAGATCACATATCACAAATATGGGTACCATATTTCTTACGCTCTGTATTGCATTTGTTACTCTTCTAGGCGCCCTGGAGCATATAGTAGTAAAATACACGTTCTTACCCTCTAGCTGATGAAATGAGTGAGACAACCAAGATGTGCCGTCATCTTTTGTTTTTTTCCTTTTTCTATCTTCCTTAGGTAGAACAACTTACTGTGGGAGGAAATGCTTCGGGGAGTACCACGTAAGCCCAGCAAATTCTGCTAGAGCAGTTCTATACAGGCTGTAAGAAAATCCGTGGACTACTGCAATATAATTTCTTTTCTTTTTTAATTTTTTTAAATTTAATGATTTAGAGAGAGAGGTAAGGAGAGGGAGAGAGAGAAACATCGATTTGTTGTTCCACTTATATATTCACTGGTTGATTTTTTGTGTGCCCTGATGGGATCAAACCCACAACCTTGGCATACAGAGATGATGTTCTAAACAACTAACTATCCGGCCAGGGCTATGCAATAAAGTTTTTCCAAGAGCCACACCATACAACATATAGACATCTTTCTATCTGTAAAATTTTATTTATTTTATTTTATTTATCCTCATCTGAGGACATTTTTCATTTCTCTTAAAGAGAGAGGAAGGGAGAGAGAGAAACATCAATATCAGAGAGAAGCATGGATCAGTTGTGCCCTGATCAGGACTGACCCCATAACCTAGATATGTGTCCTGACTGGGAATCGAACCTGGAACCATTTGGTTATAGGACAACTTTCCAAACAACTGAGCCACACTGGCCAGGGTTGTATCTGCAAAATTTTACAAGGAGAAGAGATCTTCTACTCTTCATATTCTTAGATGGTGATGAATTGGTATCATCCTTGTCTCAAAGGTAACACTGCTGCACACAGGTACCAGAGGGTCTTCATGAGAGACTCAGGGAGTGAAGAGTATTTGCAAAGATTCTAAACGTTTGACTTGTGCTTTGTGCAACTATCTTGCTATTCAAATATACGCTTTCCTTAAATTTCCTGAATAAAATAGGATTCATTTGATATAACGAATTATAAGTTTAATATCTTAGGTGTTACAGGTGACCATACAGAAACTTTAAGATATATTATAGCCAAACGAGAATTTTCTCTTCCTTCCCAAACGAAGCAATGACGCTCTGCCAGCCGAATGCACAGGAAGCATGTGAAACGACACAAAAGCACACGGGCCTTCTGCCGCCGAAGGGAAAGTCAGCAAGATGGCAGCTTCAATCACTCGGAATAATACCAAAGCAGCCTTGGGCTTTTCTCAGAATGGAAACATGTCACTATTACTGCAATATTCCAACAAATCAGAACACGGAGAAAAGAACACTTATGCAATCACATCATGGAAGGGCCCTTTACTCAATATTTAAGTGGAAAATAATTATAAAGAAATTTCAGAAAAATTGTCACTGAACATAAAGGACTCAGGGAAAAATGTTTTTTTTTTTTCTTTCAATGTGCTAAATAGATTTTTACAAAGCTTACCGTTTAGAAACAATTTCCTTTTATATTCTCCTTTAAAAATTATTAATGTAAAGACAAATTTTTATGATGTGGTAAGTGAAAAGTTTGGGATTCAGGCTGCCAGTACAAAATATAACCAGAGACATTGAAATTAAGAACAATTTAACAACTGCCAGAGGGGAATGGGAAAGGGACAGCGAGGAGAAGGGTTTTCAGGAACTACTCTAAAGGACCCATGGACAAAACCAAGGGGGAGGGTGGAAGCAAGGGAGGGAGGTGGATTTGGCTGGGGTGGGGGAGAGGTGGGGAGAAAATGCAGATAACTGGAATTGAACAACAATAAAGTAATTAAAAAAAAAAAAAAGAAATACTCATTCCCCCCTGCCGCCCCATACAGTACTAGTACTTTGGAAGTTTGATCCAAGGGTGTAAGTTTTCACAACATTTACTTTACATAGGAAAGTTAAAAAAAATACTTAAAATATTTTGGGAACTTACCTAATCAGCATACTTTTAGCATGTGTCTAGTCATGTAGCCATCTTTGGTCAGTCATCAAAAAATCAAAGGCAAATTGTCATGACTCAACCCTAACTTTAATGCCGCATGATTGTGTCGTGTAAGCTTGTTTTGTGTGAGAGCTGCTGTGGTTTTAGCAGAGAGATTAACAACCGGACCTAAGCTGGCCTCCAAACCTTGCCCTGCTGATGCCTCAAGCTCTTTGAAGTCTGACCATCATACCTGGCAAAACAACAGTGGGAACTAGGATGGTGTCAGATCTAATCAAATTGTTCGCTGCAGCATAGCTAACTATGGGGTTCACTAATTGGCCCAATTGCGGATTATACCTTTTGCTACAGATTCAAGACAATAATTTGGTTAAATGATGTTTTTTTTCCTTATCTCTTCTAATTAAGATTCCAAAGTGGGAAGAAATAGGATTAGACACAGTCTCAAATCTGTGTTACCCTTAAGGTGGTATGCAATTTTGATAGGCTCACTACAACATGTGAAATATGTAGAGCATAGTATTAGACCCACATCTGGAGATTCTGTGAAACCTACATGACATTTCTGTATATCTGTCATTTGGGAATTAAAGTATAAACATGGGAATGGTAATACGTTAAAAGTAAACACGTAGAAAATAACACTTCCATTATTAAAGAATATTAATTTGGATCTACTTGTGACAGACGATTTCATCCATATAGAGATGTCTCTATTCTGCTTGGATTTTTCTTTGCTCACTGCAGTGATACCCGGGAATTGAAATAACCAACCAGTATTTGTGGAGAGCATCATTATCAGAAAAGGTATTTTAGGCTACATGGGCCCTGATGCTACAACTTTATAATGCTCCCCAGCCAGACAATTACGTTTCCATCATTATATTTTAGTGACATAATTGTGAATTGACAAATAAGTTAACTATCCCTTTCTTTTACCTCTAGATACAGTAAATGGAGCCACCTTCCCACTTGCCATGTGAAAACGGAAAAGGTTGTTGACAAAATGTAGGGAAGGAAGGACACCTAGGACCAAAGATATCACGCAACGCTCCAGACTGTCCAACACTGCCCTCGTGACCTGACACCCTTTTAGTTTGCAAAAGTTCATGCTCTTTTAATATGTAAAAATTTCAAGTAATGGTACTGAATCATTTCAAGTACATTGAAGTATTATTAGGAAGCTAATTTATATTGATGATGTATTGAATTTATATTGATATACTCATTCTGGTTTTAACACTTAAGAATGAATCTACTAAGCAAGTACATAAAAAATTATGTTACTTAATAAATATTGGTTGTTCTAGTATTCTGTTAGTGAAACTTCTTTGTGATTGGAGAGGAATTATTCTGAATTATGGGCAAAGTATAACACGATAACCTTAAGTAAACTAGATTTACTGAATTCTCAATATTCACTGAGTGTACAAGAGCCATCATATAGGTACACTATTTTTTAATATAACTACTATTTTTGGACCAATTAAAGCCTACATAAGTATTATGTCTATATTGAAAATCTCAGTGAACAGTGTATGTCTTTTGTGTATTTCAGTGTTCTTCAGTAACCACATTTTCTGACTTGAACACAGAAACACTGAACCTTAAATCTGGAAAACTGTCCCCCTACTAACACACAAAAGCCCTGCTTGATAGAGATTATAACTACATTATTATAATTTATATTAGAAAATGCAATTACTAGAACATTCTAAGATATGATCAAGTTGAACAATACAAAATCAAAGTAGCAAAACACTACTAAATCCAAAAAAATGCTGCTCCTGTGATGTCATAAAATTAAATGGAACCATATTTCAAATCTTGTTTATGTATTGTAATTACATCATAATTACTAATATAAAACACTGATGAATGGAAATCCCACTATTAGAGAAATAAAAAGTACAGGAATTGAAAAAAATACAAGTACAAGTAGCTGATTCAGCTTGGAAGTGAAGCGACGCCTCTTACAGATGTTTCCTGAGACGGCAGCGTTTACAGGTCGCTTGACCAGTGGAGCGAACACAATTCCTGCAGTTGTGTTTGAACTATTATTAAAACTCCATTATTTATCAATATGACATATATTTCAGCAAAGATTTTATAACTACTAAGTGTACGATTGTGTTCTTAATTTTGGGATAGCAACAAAGATGAAAAAGACATAGTTTCTGTATGTTGTGTCTATTATTACACGTTAGTTATAATCAGTTATCTTTATAAAATATTTAATCAGTATGCAGAAAATATAAATAAGTCAGTAGAGCACCTATTACACAATAAAGGCTTAGTATATAAACGGTTGCTTTGATTGAACGGAGGTTGTGGTAAGGTAAAGGACTAAGTGGTATATTACGAATAATCAAATATGCTTAGAGAGTCACCACATACAGTTTACAAGGATTATCAATTTTCGGAGAACTGGAAAGTACTTCCTTTAACTGCAGTCATATTGAATCAACTTTTTAAACTTTGTCTTTTACTTATCCAGAACTTATGCCAGGATTTTAGTGTCTTCACTGTAGGTATGATTCTGCTATGGCTATCCTAGAGGGACAAACTAACAGAGCTTTACAGTCGACGGATACCAGATATTAGAAACCTTTGCTGTGACTGGGTAAATGCTGCCACCTGATTCTGGACAATGCTGATACACATTCGAAGGAGGAGGAAATATTCTTGGCCTTCTCCAAATCATTCAAAGAAATTAGAGACTACTGGGTAACGCTGCTCTGCTCGTTACAGGCCCTGATGGCCATTACTAAAAATATTCAGTCTGCACGCATGAAAAGGGCAATGATTTAAGAAATCAAAGAAAGAATGCCCTACACATGGAGATGAGAGTGTCTGCCTGTTTCTTCTGGCCCTTGTTCCTGACCATGCTGCCTTTTTAGACCGCGTGATTGACAGTAATTTCTAACACGTAACCAATTTACCTGTATGGAATCAGAAAAGTGATTTCTGCTTTACCTGCTAAACCACTTTTCCCTTCTAAAAGTAAGATGAAGATTCAATGCCTGCTATATTATAGCCTCAGATTTTACAGATTAATATAGCGTACATTTTATTATTATTTTTTAAATATCAGGGAAGTTTTTGAAAACAGTTATTTGTTGTACATTTTTAAAACATTGTCACTTGGTAGGTAATTTTTTTCCCCCAATAAAAAAAGTACTCATGTTTTCATTGTCTAGAATATAACACCAAAGACTTGCTATCTGTATAAATATGTATATTATAATGTACAATGCTATATTTAAGCATTAGTCTTACATAAATCACATGATTTTATACTATTACAATTATACCTATATGTACTTTTATTAGGTTTATTTATTTATATTTTCTAATCATCAAATCAAATTTTGTGGCATAAGTTAATGTAGAATAAGTTTATATGTGTGTACGTATGTATTTATGTATGTACATATATGTGCATTTATATATTCACACTATTGATTAGGTTATAAGCCAAAAAGTAAAGAATTTGATTGTATTAAATATTAACTTAAAAATATCTACTAGTGTTTTGTTTTCAAATATTGCTTCCAAACCACAGGGTCACCAATTATAATGGTTCTTTTAGTTCAGAATAGTGGGGAGAGAAGAGAGGAAACGGAACAGAAACTCTTGTGGTTAATAAAGGATCCTCCATCAGCTTCAATGGTAAAATGCCGTCACTATTAGAACCTAAAGTTATTTAGAGGAAAGGTCTCACTTGAAATCATGTAAGTTCTTTATTTCTACCTTTTTACCCCCTAAATAAGATACAGTGGGTGTGTGCATGTGCAGGCATGCACATATGTGTGTGTGTGTGAGAGAGAGAGAGAATGAATAAACATGATCCATACTACTCTGATACTTTTTTCTCTAGGTGCAGTATTTTTTTTTTCACTAAGGAATGTCCTTGCTTAGTTTTTATGGTGATAGACATGACAGCTTAGACCTGGTTGTCAGACTCATCTTAGGAGAAAAGTATCACATGGAAAGAAAACTTACAACTTTCATTAAAAATATAAATTCAACTTAAAAGAAAATGACAAGGCATGCTCTCTTTATGGCACCAACAACTATAACATCACATTTCTTTTTAAAACACTATATATTACGGTAAATTTCTCAATAACCCGTAAGAAAGATGAAAACAATGTTTGAACAACTACAGTGTTGGGTTCCATTTCAATGGTTTCTTTTGAGAGCTAAAGCAAATTAGCTCAGGAATCAGTATTTCTACACTCTGGTTCTTTTGGCTTCAAGTGGCTTTTGGAGGGAGTATCCCCAGATGAGAAACTTCTAACACTCCTGCAGAGATGACCTGCTAGAAGAAGTGGCTGCCTGATTAACTATTAACTGCTCTCAATAGGATTAGATAATTAAGGACATTGATGACCATTAATTAGGAGGAGGGCACATTAATTTGTCACTGGATAGGGCCCTTACAATGATTTATAGGTTAGTACCACTTGCAAATGTGACGGGAGAGAGAAAAAGAGAGAGAACCATTAAGTTACCTTATCAAGTGGCCAGCTAAAGAGGGCAGAGGGTCAAAGAAGGGCCAAAGTGGTCACTTAAGGGTGAAGTCCCAAACACCAAAGCAGTGCCAAGCCACATTGACCATCATTTGGTGATGAAGTTAAAAATATGCTAATTTATTGGTGGCAATTCTCTCTTTTTATGGTTTCAAGCAGTTAAGACAAGTGGCCTGCTTAAGAGCTTTTCATTTGAAAAGAGATTAAACAAAATGATTTGTCAAGGCTGCTTGGCTGTTTTATGTCTTTGTTAAAAAAAAAAAATTGCACCGACTATACTGATAACTATCACATCACCCAAAAGCCATCTCTCTCTGAGCATTTATTTCGTTAATAAATACATCAACCCTAATTGCTTAATAGCACTATGTTCATTTGCTCTTTAGCAAGATTAAGTTGAAATAAATCTTTTGTACTACCATTTTCTGTCACTACTGCTTGCACAAAGGTCACAAAAACAGTTGAAGTTTTGCAGAAAATTTACTTAAAGCCACGGTGTAAATTAGAGTACTTTGTTTTATTCAGCACGGAAAGCAGAAAGGTGACTTCACTACTAGTAAAAGAACTGCTGGTAGAAGGCAGGTAAGGGTCCTCTTTTCTTAACCAGCCATACACAACTGTGAGTAGCATTCACATTGCATCCACAAGTAAGCACAGCTCACTAACATTTAATTAAATACGCCTTTGAAAGCCTTGAAAATAGGCACTTCATGCTCATCATGTAAGTTTGGAGCTTACTTTTAACAGACATTTAAAACAAAATCATTTTGCTATACTCTATCAAGATGTTGTTAAAGTAAAAGAAAAAATAGGGTAGTTTAAAAAATTATCTTGTTACACCAAAAAAATTTAAAAACATTTAGCATGAATCATCTAAGAATTTCACTTAAGTAAATACATATGTATGTATATTACATATATTAACAGATACTATTTACCTCAAAACTGAACTGAAATACAAAAATTCTCTCTTACCTCAATGGTGAATAACTTCCTTTTTAATTTAAAAGCTAAGTCTTTGACATCTGACACGTCACAAATCAAGTTATTAAGCCGAGGAATCTGCCGTATGTGAATCAAACCTTGTGGAAAGGAAATTGAAAGGAAAAAAATTAAAAACGCTGTCATTGGATGCATAAATTAAAGAGTCTTACAGCAGAATCCTGTAAATTTACACACAAGCATCCTCCCCTTTTAAAACTGGAGCTTACTACCAGGAGCAATGAAGCAAATGGTGTGATTATACTCAAGTAATCAAGCAGAATAAGATAAACAGAAATCCTTGTGCGAGGAAAACTAATTGCACTTCGGTACAGAAGTACAGATGTAAAGAGGGATCTTAATACTTGTCAAAACTACAGCCGGTTTGTGTGTGATTTTCTCTTGTATTTACAGTAAGCAAATATGGCTATCACCTTGCATGCTGCCCACGGCACCACTGGGTGATCTTTATTTTATTAAATGCACCAGTAAGCAGCCAGCAAAACAAGGCTTATGGGTTACTGATAACCAGTGAAGCTCTCATGAGAAGTATTTCATCTTGTACCTTATTAATGACTTGAACAAACCATTGAAGAAAACTACATTTTAGAGCATACGCTAGGATCAGACATTAATTCCTATGCCATCCCATGATACTCATTTCTGTGGCATGTCAGGCTTTCACATAAGCTTTCTAACAGTGCTAGGTAAACCATGAGCTTTGGCCTCTTGCAGGAGAAACACTTGCTAATTTTTTCTGACAGGGGCACTGGATGGCTTTTGTGCAGCTTAGTGCAGTTTCTGACTAAACTAGGGTCATTTACCACAGATGAAGACATGAAGACTCCTCAGTGCATTTCTCTGCCTGACTCAGCCCATATTTAAAGATCGCCATCCCAAAGACATTGATCCCTAAACATGGGGGGAAGAAGACAAACCCAGATGTGAACAAAGGAGATAAAGCTTATTTATAGAACTGCTCTCTAGCATAGAGCTTTGTGTGTGTTTGAATGCTTAGTAACGTATGTATTCGTTTTAGCTTAAACGGGTAAACTGATAGGTGCTTTCCTTCAGAAACGGCCCCTTTAATAATAATTCAATAAAATATCTGGCTTATTTTTAATTAAAAAATGCAAAAGGTATTATATTAAGAAGACAAGTTTTTTGATACAAATTAAAAATGTCTCATGCAGAGCTATTGAGTAAAATATATTAGAAATAAGCGCACCATACTTTCCTTTGCACACTTTTCATTTTAACCTTGCATGTTCTTGTTTAGCCTACTATTAAATCAGGAGGCCTTACAAAGTGAATGAATGATTCATCAAGTCCTTCTTATTCATAGATGACCTTTACTGGTCATCAGAACTATTAATTTTTGCAAAATAGTTTATCAATTCAGAGATTTCAGCATGAAATATCATAGTCTTTCAACCCTTGAAATGTCTTAAAGTAAGTTTTTTAGAATATAGCCCTGATCGGTGTGGCTTGGTTGAGTGTCGAAAGGTCGATGGTTCGATTCCTGGTCAGGGAACATTGCTCAGTTGCGGGCCAGTCCCTAGTTGGGGTACGTGTAAGAAGCAACCTATTGATATTGCTCTCACACACTGGTTCTTCTCTACCTCTTTTTCCCTCACTTTTCCTAACTTTAAAAAAATAAAATGAAATAAAAAAAAAAGAATATAAAATACAATTTTACTACATTCACAAGGTCATAGTACTTGCAAACGATACCCAGATATAATTTATTGAAGTAATATTTAACCTGAGTTGTTTTAAATGAAAAGAGAAATAACAATAAATTAAAGAAAGAGTTTACCCATTTATACAATAAGTAATTCCTGGAGATATAATGCACAGCATGGTGACTGCGGGGAACAATACTGAATTGTGTATTTGCAAGTTGCTCAGAGAGTAGATCTTAAAGGTTCTCATCACGAGGATAAAAACTGGAACTCTGTGTGGTGGTGAATGTTAACTAAACTTACTGCGGTTATCATTTCTCAATATATACATACGTAACATCACTGTGTTGTACACCTGCAGCTCATACAATACTACGTGTCAGTTGTGGCTCAATAAAAAAATAGTTTAATCTTAATAGTTCTCTTCTGATCATAACAGCAATACTATATTAAATGAATTGCATATAGGGTCTGGGCATATACCAGATGCAAACTTAAACAAGCAGACGATCACGAGGCAAATGATTTTATGTAGCTTTTGTTCACAGCTTATATTTTATGGGCTTTTAAAAAAATACTTGATTGTTAGATGGCGCTATTTTATTTTTTTCAAAGCAGTGACAATCATCACGTAGAGTATATTATAATCTTTGTGTGTGTGTGTGGACTCTGGAAACAGCCTTAGTTCTGCAATCACAGCCTTGCAGCAGACCTCAAACGAGCTAGCTGTTCAGTCTCGGGACCAGAGGTCTCCAAGTCCCTGCGGCGGTCCCGCAACAGTTACGGCATCAATTAGTGTCCACTCAGAACAGGCAAACGGGTAAAATCTATCGTCTGTCACATTCTGCATTCGGTTTAGATCTACGATATGCATAATTACTAAATCTTTCCTATTGTGATAGTTCTATGTAAGAACATTTATTAAAAAAAAAATCCCTAAATCAACCAAATGACTAAAATGCTATTAAAAGCTTCAAAACATGGAAGTTAAAAAGTCTGATTAACTGACCTGTGTTTATACTAGGGTGGTGATATTTTAAGAGTCTCATGATCTACCAACTGAGCTAGCGGGGTGCCCTTGGTGGTGACATTTTAAAATTTGTTCTTAACTCAGCCCTGGCTGGTGTGGCTCAGTGGATTGAGCATGGACCTGTGAACCAAAAGGTCACTGGTTTGATTCCCAGTCAGGGCACATGCCTTGTTTGCAGGCCAGATCCCCAACTGGGGGTGCGCAAGGGCCAACCACACATTGATGTTTCTTTCCTTCTCTTTCTCCTTCCTTTCCCCTCTCTCTAAAAAATAAATAAAAATAAAATCTTAAAAAAATCTGTTCTTAACTCAAACTAACAACAAAAGAGTAGACAGAGAAAAGTCCAAATATGATCATAGATGCTCCCCTTCTGAAACTGTTATTTATTAAAACTTCTAAAACATAATGCAATAGAAATTTTATTTTTTATTTACCATACAGCTAAGCTTTGTAAAGTACAAATCCTCATACAAAGCTGTCACTGGTAAAATTAATAGACTTACTTAAAGCATGGCTAATCAGTACGACTGATTTCACGGCAGTTTAGGCCACTGGGCCAACAAAACATACATCTGAGTAAGCCACGTCTTAGAACTAGGGTTTGACTCCCTTTTTTGTTTTTTTTTAAAAATACTTTATTTATTTATTTTTAGAGAGAGGGGAAGGGAGGGAGAAGGCAAGGGAGAGAAACATTGATGTTCGAGAGAAACACAGGTCAGTTGCCTCTCACATGTCCCCAACCCGGGGATGTGCCCTGACTGAGAATCGAACCGGTGGCCTTAGGCTTTGTGGGATGACGCCCAACTCACTGAGCCACACCAGGCAAGGCGATCATCTTAATGTAGTCAATAGTCTTAATGTGGTTTGCTGACAAGCTGCCATAGAAGACTTGTCAGGAACAGAAAAAATTTAACAGATATATTATAAAATAAAATTCATGCTACTTGACAATAGGTATTATGATCGGACTAGATACTTCCAGGTACCCTAGAAGCAACCATGACACGTTCTTCTCAGTATAAAGGTGCTGCTTACCATGATAATCCTTATATAATGGGTTGGTTTCTCTCTCAGAACCAATAAATGACTCCAAATGAACTACTGTATCTGACAAGTTTGTAATACGAGCAATAATTGCTTTATTCTGTAAAACAAGAAAGCAAAACACTCATGTTATGTTTAAAAATATAATACGTGTACAGTGCCATTTTGCCACCTCAATGACAAATTATAAAGCTGACCGACCATGAAGAGAGAAGAGAAATGACTTAAAAATTAAAGATGCCACAGGCCAAAAACTGGATGAAACTACGCCCTTCATTGAAAATTCCAGCCGATGTAGGTATGCTATTTTAAGTCAAAGAACTTTAGTTTTGGTACAAAATATAAATTAATTATTTTTCTCTTGTCTTGTTACGCAAGGATACTTTTATGCTGATAAACTGTTATTTTTCAAATTACTTTAGTCATTGCCCGTTGTAAAATATGATAGGAACCAGGATTCAGGAGCAGCAGACATTGCAGCAAAATATGTAAGGCAAGGTGCTACTGTCATCTGTCACCTGGGACCAGGTCCTACCCCTGTAACAGCTGGGGTCCTCTATCACATTAGAAACAGAGAAGGGTCCAGCTAAGAGGCTGCAGCATGGCTAGCTCCAGAGTCTTCCGTTTTCTCCCTTCAGATGTAGCTATTTGGCTCTGGGATAACAATAAAGGCAAAGAAAAGATGGTAGCACTAGACTAGGAGCAGACCCTTTCCTTCCCAACACACCCTGATGTGAACCAAAAGGACTGCTAAACAATACATCTCTTAAAGTGACCTTTTAAGTAGCAAAACTTCTAAAATACCCAGAATTTCATGTCTTTAAAATACAAGAATTAAATATCGTATAAGTTTCCTTGAATTATTTTATTTAGTGGAAATTCAGTATATCTTTCAGTCCTACAGGCTGATATGTCAGAAAATTGGTTTATAAGCTATAACATCCTAGAAAAAATGTTGCTATTAAGAGCTAGATAGGTTGAAAACACTTAGTGTTTGTAAACATTTCATAATTTGGAAACACTCACTTTATACACTGGTAATGTCCACCAGTTTGAAACTAATCTTTAAAAAAAGGATGAGCAATGTAAAATAGTCAAGAAAATTTATTAGTCAGATCTATGTCCCATTAGAGAAAAGTCCAAATACAATCAAAGTTGTTCACTTTCTGAAAACATGATTGACCACTCAGCTTATTGGTATCTCTCTGTTTCTTAAGTCCTCTTGTGAAGACTGCATAAAAAAGAAAAATAAGAGAGGGTGGGTCAATGTTACCCGAATCAGCATGAAATACATAGTAGCCTTGTCACTAAACGCTGTGCTGAAATGACTGGCTAACTCACACCTAGGGCAGTATTTGAAAGTCCTCCATAAGTAGAAATGTGTGTTATATAAAGAATGCTTCAGTTTTTGAATTAGTGCTCTAAAAAGGAACAAGTAAAAATAATTATTCTTCATTGTCTTTAACACTTTCAATCACGTAAGCACCAAGTACAGAAAAGCAAACATAATATGGAAATTCCTGTTTCTTCTGAGGCAATTTTTCACTCAATGGTGAGAAAATAATCCAGATTGATTCTTTACTTTCAGTTCTGTGCCACAGGGGATGGTCCTCCTCCAGGAATGATGGGGGCTTCAGAGGCCATAAACACGGTCCTCTCAATATTTCTTTAGCCAAAGACCATTATATCAAATTCATCCAGGTTGGGTTTCAGCCAGTTATTCTTCGCCCAAACAAAAATGTCTGCCAGACATTCCAACAGCTGGGAGACAGTTCACAATGAGTCAACTTGAAAATGATTCATTGTGCTGAGTACTGAACAATGTTGGGGTGGGGGTGGGGTGGGGCTCAATTGGTTGTGAGGATGAGAACGAGAGGGAGATGAAGAATGACCATGTGGTTCTCCCGTTAAGAATATTAGATAACAGCCAGCAAGCTCCTATCATTCCGTTTCTGGGATAAACTCAACTGGGAGGAATACCGCTCTCATGGACTCTCAGATGAACAGGCACTTAAAAAAGGCTACTGACAATGTTTCTTAATCAAGAAAGGTCAGATTTCCTTTTATCTATAAATAGAAGACTAAGCCTTTGTATCTAAATATCTGAATCTAAAATAATAAAAGTGAATTTTTGTTAGAATTCACATATTTAGGATTTCATTGATATAAAAAGTAGGGCTTTCTCAATTATGTGAATAATAGAAATTGTGAGGTTTAAGGATGGGATTAGTCTTCCATGCTAGTAGGAGATAAGCAAAGTCCTGTGTATTTAATGGTCAACCTGACCTTCGTTTATTTCAAAGAGGGTTTCCTTCCTTAATTTAATCTTAAAATTTATTGGTAACCCATTTAACACCTGGTAATATTTGTCAACATTTTAGGAATTTTAATAAGGTAGTCTGTGGGAGATTAAAAAAATATTTCCACTTTGCAGAGGAAAACTAATGAATTCCAAATATAAAAGATATGTTCAAAAAAGATGTAGATTTCAAATTTCAAAACTCAAACGTGTATTTCATTTGTCATATTTGTAAGTTCCATAGGCTTATATCATAGTTATTAACTACAAATGCAATTCTATTTTAAAAGCTTTCATGAAGTATTAGCACCAGAATAAACTTTTAATCATACTATTAACAGAAGATAAGTTATATTTAACAGTGGCCTTTCTGCACAGTAGTTTTGGCAAACAGTTTATGAAATGTGGCAAGCCGAGTGATTAATTGTGAAAGTTGTAAAGATATCTGAAAATTTCTATAGAATAAAAAGCACTGGAAATTACATAACATCAAAGTTTCTGAGTTTATTTTAATTAAAGATTCATACAATCTTCCAATTATTTGTAAAAGCATAAAAGATACTTGGGTATGTAAATGTCCATATTTTTTTACAAAGTTAAAGTAGGTTACCGATTACTGCTGTACTTCCAAGATTCACAGAGTGTGGTTTACTGACACAACACACCTTCAAACCACTTCTGTCTAACGGTCTTCAAATTATAATATTAATACTAAATGATCTTTTAGATAAAGGTAGGTAGAATTTACTTGAAAGAATCTAAAATTAATGATTGTAAGAATAATCCTTAAACGCATAGTAATCACAAGGCACTCTGGGAGGAATACAATCAATTGGACAACGAATTGCTGTAACGCGACCTGCAGCCTTTGGAAAGCTCAGCATCACGGTCTGAGTGAGGCCCTGAGGCGACACCTTCCACACTCTCATCCTAACAGATTCTAAGTGTATTTATGGTACCAGCTCTCTGGCCTACAGTATATGTAGTTGAAAATGGAGAAGTAAAGCTTTGTTCATCAATTACTTAGGCATACATTTGAACATAATTTTTTTACATGTTGAAGTTGTTACATTACAGTTCCCAATAAGGAACATTGGAATAAGGACATTTGGGATTCACCAGGATGAGTAAATTAATGACTATGCCGCATGGATGGCATAATGACATCACCCACGTATATACAATTACATTGCCATCCCTCCTCCCTGCCCATCTGGATGTGAAACTCTAGGATGGCTCAGAAATCCTTCTTATACTGACAAATCTCCCTTCACTCCTGGGTGAAAGTTGTCAGCTCTGGAGAGTAGCCAAGACATGACTAGGAGGGAAGCCAGAAGGGAAGAGAGCCCGTGTCCAGGAGTTTTTAGAGTTTGCTGGCAGCCTCAAATAGCATTATATTAAGTTACACAAAAGGTTCTTATAACATTCTGTTGCAGTGTAATTTCTTAATTAATTATTTAAAGTTTAAATGATAATAAATGCTGTTGCAAATAAAAGGCAGATCAGATTGTCCAGTTGTCTACCTTCATATTCCAATTTCACAAAAACTTGATTTTTTTTATTTTTCCAAATTGGTTTCATAGAATGTTTCTTCTTTGCTTTTATAGAATGGTAACCTCTTTTTACTAGGACGTACCAAATCCATTAAATGGATTTTAAATAAAGGAAGATTAATTTAATGCTCTCTTCCAATTCAAAGCTCACAAATCCAAAACCACGAACTTTGTTTAGAGATAAAAATTCAACTACTTCCATATAAAGCTCCCTCCATTTTTTAAATAGAAATAGTTCAGCTACCTATTTCGAGTAACCAAGTAACAATCAGAATACCTCAAACTTTGAACCTTCTGGACATAATTATCTCAACAATATAAAAGATATATATATAGTATGTACCAATACAAAATATACTTCCTGGAAAAAAAACTAACAAGAGAATCAAAATTAGTTAACCAATCTCTTTATCAAGGAGCTTAAAAGGAATAAACCAACGGACTGAAAGCATTTACGCAATGCCTCAAATAAGACGGCAAAAGCAGTGTGAAGGGTAGAGCCCCTCTTTGAGTATGGCACACACATCAATTTGGGACTACAATAGCATGATTAATTTAATGATGAAAAGTTAAAGAAATATTTAGGTTGCTTTATTTTGATCCTACTACATGACATGGTGTGTGTATACTCGACAACTCAAGTTACAATAACATTTTCTGAAAAATTACATGCATAGAAACATGATCACTCTAAAACTGATGACATTTCTTGTCATGTAATCAAAAAAATAAACTTGGGTAAAAGGATAAATCTAGAGATTTTTAATGAAGTATTTGTTTTTCCATAATTATTAAATTCTTCACCCTATAGAAATCGAGACTATGAAATAATAAAATTATTTATACTATTTGTAATTTTTTACAAACCTCTCCCTTTCTTCCCCAGAGTTGTCACTTACTTCTGTGGATTAGATTTCTATTTTATTTAAAAAGAAAATGAGCCCCGGCCAGGTAGCTCAATTGGTTAGAGCGTTGTCCTGATCCACCAAGGCTGCAGGTTTAATCTTTGGTCAGGGCACATATAAGAATCAACAAATGAATCCATAAAGAAGTGTAACAACAAATCGGTATTACCCTCTCTCTATCTCCCATTTTATCTCTCTCTAAAAATCAATAAATAAAAATTAAAAAAATTGATAGTGGGGAAAATAATGCTATTCAAATATTTGGAGTTTAAGAAAGAATATTATTTTATTAAGTAAAATTATACTAATAAATATTTACAATAATATTAACACCTTAAGGGATATATTAGATTAAATTTTTCCACATTTAACACAAGACTTATTCAAAGTTACACAGAGTTTTAAAATATAAAGGAACTTTTGTAACTGATATGGGTGTGGGGAAATCATAAAACAAACACATTTTGGTTCTGTTTTCTAATGGTTAAAACACATCTACAAAGGAACTAGGTAAATATATTTAACCTCAATGAAGAAAGAAATTTCTAATTTGTCAAATTTGCTAGGATTAAGCAATGGAGCCACATCTTTTTGTGTTTCTACCTGATCAAATATTTGATATTGTAAATTTTGGTATTAAAATGTTGCTGCTTTAAAATTGAAGCATTTTTTAAAGAACACTTTCAGAAATGCTATTTACCTTTACACTGGCCTCAAATACTATAATCTTTGCAGAACTTTTATTTATATCAGTTTTCTTTTTCAGTTTTATTCTATAAAACATTTTTCAAAATCTTACATATTCTGAAAACTTATAAAATGGAGTGAACAAAATACTGTAATGAATGGGCTAAATAGAATAATGGTATGATATTCAAAATTAATTTTAGGCATTTTTCATAAACTATACACCATCTAGTTTCATATTATAGAAACGATTCACATAAAAATTTGTCTGTATTTTTTGCTTAAAAATGTTTTACGCGTAACTTTCTAAGTCAGGAATTTGTTGCTCACTACTTTACTGTTGAAATCTTTAAAATGTAATTCACAGATGTCCAGAACCTCACACACCCTGCCTGGGAAAACAATCAGAATATCCAAATATCAAACAGAGCATCCAGCTGATGTTTGTGATGCAGTGGTAGGTTAAAGATACTAAAGTTTAAAATCAGCTTAGAATAATCCCACATTGAGTATAAAATTATAGCCTGTCATCAGGAGCAGGCTGACAGAGCCAGGTCCAGATGGGAAACTGGCTGGGAAAAAGCTGAGGCAGGTGGGAAAATGACGGGAACCGGAGGGAAGACAGGACTGCTCCCTCTGCTGGTGAGGCTCTCACCTGCTGAACTTTTAAACTAATGACTCACTTTTCTTTCATTAAAGATAGAACTGATAAATTATGTAAGGTGCTACTTCTTCAGTTGGTTGTTCTGTGTTTGCACATTTTCAAACTCATGGCATCCAATTTTTCACTAGATTACTTGTCAGAAATATAAGGATCCAATGTTTCACCGGGAGGTCCAATTCTTTATCTTGTAATTAAATTGCATTATAAAAAATAAGCAAGTGTAGCAATGCTTTTATAAGGCGTTTAAAAATTAAAAATGCCTTTGAATTGTATTTTTCAATATATATATATACTTGCTTGAAGTAAAAAGATTCTTGGGCTAAAGACTTCACAACCTCCTTCTCAGGCTCTGCACAATTCCCCATAATGAAATAATATAGAAATGAACCATATAAATCAACTATACAGGGAACAAGGAAACAGCATGTCACAGCAAAACAGCATAGATGTACAGCGCCAAACCTATCTGATAATCTAATGATCTGAGTTTACAGATATTATGTCCTGATATGTAAGAAATTAAGAACGGACATTTACACAAAAATTTGTTAAATTTTACAGAAAAATTATTCAATATTTGATTTTCAATGTAAGTTAATAGCTGCAGCAAAAACATTTAGTAAAAATCTGTTCTAAGATTTTGGACTACAACCAGACGCTCCCAGAACAGGAGGGATCAGCTTTTTCACCCACTGTTCTCATCTGAATCCTGGCTGACAAGCTCTTCCAGCTCCCAGCCTTCCAGAAGGCTCCATCCCAGGAATCCCTGCCTGCCATTTGGTTTGCTGATTTTAATCTCTCAGGACTTTCTTATAGTGGCTCTACTATGCTGAACTGGCACTTGCTTCTAGAAGTGAGTTATTATTAAACCTGTAGGTCAATTGTGGCACTAACAACTCTTTGGAAGCTTTCAGCCACAGTGTACAATTTGCTAGTCTAATTAAATATTAATTCTAAGTGTTACATTTTGTGGCTAAGAGCTTTTATTTTCCATCATTGGCCTAGAAGAGAAAGAGGTTACAAGGCTAATTTAATCTCTCCCCTGTCCTGCCCAACATTAAAGATTAACTATGTACAGTGCAAAAACATTATTAAAGAAGGGGGAACTTTTTATACAGTAATAATAGTGTAATTAATAGGAAAGGGCTAAAACATAATGTTAGAAATATAATATATGACCTGGTACATAAACAGCTTTAAATTATAATTAGTTACAAGCACGTTGTGTCTCATCCTTTTTTGAAGACAGTAATCTTTCTTTAAGGGAAGGTATGCATCCAAGTACATAAATAGAAATCATTCAAAACTTACATTTTCTCGTAGGCATTTTTTGATAGTTTGTAACACCAATGATAAAAGGCTTAGTAATATTATTTGGAAAATAAATGCAAAATTAAACAAAGTGGCATTTCTTTTCTACATGAAAGGTGATAGAGTAGAGGATAGTCTGCAATGAAAATGTGAAAGATCCTTCTCCCTTTCTTCTTCTACCATGTTCCAGTGGACTGAACACAGGTCCCTCCCCATTTCTGCTCCCAGAACAGTTGTGCCCATGCCTGGACACTGGGCATTACAAAGACTGTGCCGTCCAGCAGCCAAAGATTCCATATGCCCAAACAGATGACTCAATCTCCATACTGTGATGAGACATTTCCATATTTCTACCACTGGTACATTGGAAAGTTTGGCTCTAAAGAGTACTTTAACAACAGCCATCACTACAAAGAACTACAGTGTGAACTGCGATGTGAACTCTAACACCAAAAAATTATTTCAGAGAGAACAAAAAGTCATGTAAAACAAAAATTATTTTTATTTTTATGGCTTGCTGAATATGCTTTGGTTAGATTAAGTATAACAAAAGGTTTGTAAATGGTCATTTTTCTTTTAAAGATGAACATTTATAATACTGACAATTTAAAATATCCTTTTATTTAATATGCATATTTACAATATGGTAAAATGGTACACACACTATTACTAATGCTCTATATGGACTGAAACATATATAATTTGGAGTTTATATAAAAAGTTTCAAACATTCTTGACAAAGAAAGTAAATGAAATACATATGTATAATGCATACCAGCTCAGATTAGATTTAAATGATTAATCAGATAGCAGCATGCATAATATGAAAGAGAATAAAAACTGGAGTTACAGAATTCATAGGTCCCAAGCCTACAGTAGCAGGGCTCAAACAAGGTTCTATTTTCTGTTATTGTAAAGAAAAAAAAATATTTATATATATATATATATATATATATATATATATATATATTCTGTTTACCACTCATCAGACTCATGAAGCTACTAAATTTTCAAAAACTGGAATTTGACAAATATGGTGTAAAATTAAAATGATTTTAATATGATTCATTTTTTTAAAATTGCTTCTTTTAAGATTTAAAAAAAACATCAATTTCTTATAATCAATTTCAGAGTATTTGAGAAGAGCTATAAAAATTAAAGACACAAAAAAATTAAAGACAGATTCTAGCTGAGAATATCTTTTTTTAAAAAGGAATTCATGAAAAACTGACAGCCAGTATCTAATTTTACCCTTAAATCTGTAATTTTCATCCTAAATATTCTCATCACTAAAGTGATTAGGAATACCATTTAAATAGATCAAGTTATACGACAGAAGTGATGTTATGCTTTCCTCTATGATGCTCATATCAACAATTAAAAAGATTTTCCAAAATTTTATAGCTATGAATTCATAAAAGTCTGTTGTTCCTTCACCATGCAATTATTCCTAGTTCTTGTTTTAAGAATAAAAGATTTCACACTGAGAGAAATTCACAAGGCTACTGCAGTCCACATTTCATAATCCCGTATGAGCGGTTAGCTCTACACTGCTTGACTAAGGGTTAGCTGCTAAAGTGCTCTGCACGGACACAAAAGTTTATGGATGTGAAAGGTTTGTTCTGAATTTCTCTGTGCTGAAACATATTCTATCATTCACTCCAGTGGGTTCAAAGCTATAATACATTAATATTGTAAAAGATTAATTTGAAAAAACTGTATATAAATTAAAATAACATATTAAATAAAACCTTATTCAATTTTTAAGAGACATTTTAACAAGGAATTTTCTTCCTCTTTTCTTTAGAAAAGGAATTTTCCAAGGTACAAGCTAACGTGCTGGTAAGTTTTCTTCAGTGAGACAGCTGGGGGGAAAATTCCACAGAACAAATCATTAAAAAACATTGGATATATGATAAAAACTTAATAAGGCTACTAACTGACCGTGTGCCAATGATGACCAATAAAAACATGTTACAGTCCAGTTTAAAATCTAAAATCTGTTCTGAATAAAAGAAGGTTTAAATAGTTTACCAAGTAATGTTCTGTAAGCAAATGCATGAAATGCTGGCGATACTTCGAATTATTCTAGGATGAGAAAAGGTTATTTCATATTTTATTATCAATAATGTTAAAGAAGGTTTCATTCCTGCATCATTATAGTTAGGACAAATTTAATAGGTTATGTTTAAAATTTCTTAAAAGTATAGATTATGAAAATTAGAAGAGATTAGCAACAACAAAAAGTAAATATTCTTAATGAAAGGAAAACTATGAGAAAAGTATTTTTAAAAAGCTTTCCCTGTTTTAACCCTAATTCTAAGAGCTTTAATATTTTCTGACATTTACAGGTAAAAGTGCTTTTCACTAATAAAAGATACAGATCAAGAACAACCTGTCACAGATTGTGTAAACAAAATGCACAAGCAAAGGGAAATGTATTTTCCTATTACCTTCCTAATAAAAATCACAATAAGGCACAAAACTAAGTTTTTATTTCCAAACAGAATAAATGTGATTAGCCTTCATTTCCTCCCCAAACACATATGGTCACTGTGAATTAAAAAATAAAATTAATTTAAAAGGCACAAAATGTTTCTAAAATTTGGAGGTGGACGACAAATTTCACTAATAGTAAGCTAGTTCTTATTTATTTATAAGATCAAATAAATAGTTTAATATCTTGCTAGATATGGATATCAAACAGTACTATTTTAACTGCTTCAAAGTTATCACTTTGTAAAAAATCTCATTAAAAACTTTTGAAGGTATTTTTGTCTTTCTCTGTCTGACTTATTTCACTTAGCATAATACCCTCTATTGCTTTGTAAATTATATAAATGTCTAATCACTATGTCGTACATCTGAAACTAACATAGTACTGTATGTCAACTGCAACTGAAAAATGAAAAAGATTTTAAGACATTTCAAAAGGTACACAAAGATTTCTGTTTCTAAAAGCAAATGGGGAAAAAGCAACAGAATGAAATATCACAACCTTTAATATAGAAATTTACATTTAAGTTTTAAAAAGTTGAAATAACATTCTCACACAGAAGATAATATGCAGTAAGAGTTTCAAGCTAGGTTGTGGTTATTTGCCTTAGAGGCAACCTTTCCTCCCTACCCCCCCATCCACGACACCCTTCGCCTGACAACGGAGTTTTGAACAGTTGAGTTGTGAGAATGTGAGCAGCTGCTGTTATTATAACTCGAGGTCTGTCTACTGCTCGAGTCTGAGAGACCACATGTGCGGCTGTCCTCTCCTCTCGCCATCCTCACCAATTAACTATTAACGTGGAGGGCTGTACACATGCTCTTGGGGGCTCTTTAACAGGCTTCTTGGCGAGTGGAACAACTACACAGCAGGGATCTGGGAACTGAGTAATGCTGGAATATGGGGGAGCCATCCACAGTTCTGCTCCTTCAAACGGCACTGAGCGACACGGTTCAGCATGTAACAAAGTCTGTCTTTAACTTAGCCACGTCCACGCACATTTTTAATACAATGACTTTGGGCAGATACTAACGTTCTATTCTAGAATGAGACAATGTGAGTAATACTACGACTCCACAGGGAAAGTTGTTTAGGGTTGTATATATGTTTAAGACATACATATCTGATGAATAATGGTAGTGTTTTCTTTCTTAGCAGGTATTTAGAGTTAAGTTTTATACCTTTGTTTCAACATATGCTTGTTATTTTTTCCCTGCGCTGTTATGGGGATAATCTTTAATCCAAAGAAAATAAAGTTTCAAGTTCAAAGTTGTGAGGCTGAACACAAAAGATTTCAAGTGTAAATTTAAAAATAATTCTTTTTCATTCTACTTGTGAAATTCTTGTAACAATAAGTTAAAGTCAGTTTTGAATCTATGTCATTACTTTCCCTATTTTAACTTTTTATCCTCTTTGCAATTTCCTTAACTATGTGTTCCTTTCCTACAATAAAATGAAACATGGGAAGCATGCCAAAAGTACAATGAAGGGCAACTAATCATTACTGTACAAGTCTGACAGGATGCTAATAACTAAAGTGAGAACGCTGAAGGGCTGTTTTATCAGTCTAAGAAATATAGCTATTTCATTTAACTTTCAATCCAGTGTTACTTTATATAACATATTCAAATAAAAGTATCACAATTCTATTATGTATGGGTGTTTAACTATATGACAAAATTTCCAAGAATATCAAACTACATTTCTATTTTCTGCTAGAAACCACTTCACTATCAAATTCTAAGCTCGAGTGTGCAGATACCTATATATACCCATTTTCTGCTCCATCCATGCTATCTTTACACTGCTGAAAAAGCTCCACAGAGAGACAGACTTTGCTTGTCTTGTTCACTACTCTATCCCGCTGGGTGCCTAGAACAGAGCCTGCAATAAATATCTGTTGAATGAATAAGCTAAGTGAACCTCAGATGATCGATCGCCACTTAAACCCTGACTCAGAGTTTGCTGGGGTGGCCTGGCTACAGTGGAGAGGAAGTTGATGTACAATGTTAAAAAGAGTCATCTTACAACCAGGTTTGCTGTTACTAAGATTTGCATGGCCATTGGACTTCATCCGTGCCTCCTGATCTGTCTTAGACCTAACCTGAGAAAGACCCTGCATTTTTCATAAAAAGAGGCAGAGAGTTGAAGATTTCTACTGCTCTGATGGACTTGTTCACTTTATTTTTTGTAGCCTGATCTCTGTACAAATTCTCGATTTTGGAGGTTTGTTCAAGTAATAACAGTGAAAATGACAATTGTTAGCATATATTGAGTGCCTACTGTATGTCAGACTGCGTCAGCAGTTGTTATTGATAATCCTCTCAATTGGATATTCTTTGCCCCATTTTTACAGATGAAAAAGCTGAGGCTGAGAAAGTTAAGATTTGTTTAAGACCACAAAACTAATTGGGTCTATCTGCCTCCAAAAGCCTGGGCTCCTTCTGTCACTGAATCCGATGAATGTTACTATGCATACGGTCTGTTTCTTCATTCTGGCCCTCCTTCACTACTACCACTGAATAAGCACCATAGCACAGTGGTTAAAAGTATGGTCATTAAAGGGTCTACCTGCTTAGGTCTAAATCTTGCCATTCAACTCAATTTTTTGTCCCTTATTTCCTTATCTGTACAATGAAGATAATGAGAGCATCAACCACATAGGGTTGGTATGAGGACCAAATGAGTTAATATATGAAAAGATCCGAGGACTGCAACTGGCCCACAGAAATCACTCCGTAAGTTTTTATTAAATAAACTCAGTCCCCTGGTTCCGTGTGTTCCTATGTCTTCGATCAACTTTGTACACATACTGTTTCCAGTTCTTAGTCTCCTTTAGCCCACGTGCTGTGATCTTCCTTGCCAGCCTTTCAGAGTTACTGACAGGTTTATTCCCTATTTGTATCATGACTGGTTTATGCAAACTATTAAGGTTTGTATTTTTTCCCAAATATTTTGATATAAAAACAAATATATGGTCAGGTGCCATGTT
>PVJI01012000.1:0-53588 GCA_004026765.1 Micronycteris hirsuta | reverse complement strand
AGGTCAAGTTCAAGAAGTTCATCACCACCCAGCCTTTATTGTATGAAATGTTAAAGGGAGTTATATAAGGTATGGAGGAACATCAACAGGGGAGTGGTTGGGGGAGAGGGTGGGAATGGGGCACAGAACAGGTAGCATAAATGGTAGGTAGACAACAGACAGGGGGAGGTTAAGGATAGTATAGGAAGGGCAGAAGCAGGACTTATGTGTATGACCTATGGACAAAACTAAAGGGTGGGGAAAGGGGAAAGGGGGGGTAAGGGGGTGGGGGGCAAAGAAGGAGGGGAAAGTAGGACAACTGTAACAGCATAATCAATAAAATATAGTTAAAAAAAATTTTGAATAAAGCAGTTATACTTACATCATTGTATTTTTTCCGAGGTATTTTTATGCAGCTTTTCCCCATTTCCATATGAATCAATAACTGATCTATATTATGCAAAGTATACTGGTAATTTCGGAGGTCCTACACAAAAAAATGACATTTCCATACCCTTTAAAAACTACTCTCTATGCACATTTACCCATTCATTAAATCCTTTAAGAGTATCCATCATTTTGAGACTTGTGATACATAACTGTAAAAATGCCATGTAATAAGCAGTACCAACTTAAAAAACCAACTAACCCTTCTGGCTACTCCACAACAGTAATAAAGAATAACATTCTCAGGAAGGATTACTCTTTGTAGTTAAAGATCTTCCAAATAGGTCTTCAAATTGAATATTATAAATAAAATCAAGTCCACTGAAATACTTTTCTCTGGTAACAGTTAAACGCAAAATCATAGAAATCAGAGGTGTGAAGGAACCTGAGACATCATCTAGGCCAATCCTTCCTAAAGCAAACGAGGAAACAGGCCACACTTTGCTCACTCACAATCACTAAACTTAATGACTTTACTAACACTTTTTTACTACATCTTTAAAAGCTTCAACATCTGTAGATCTCATATTACCTAAATGTGTAAGCATTGCAGCAGGATGATGAACTGAAGGGCAACTAGAATCAGTTACATATAAATTAGGAGATGTGTTCATCTAAAAAGCAATTCATTAGAAACAGTCCACTTATGTTAAATGAATTAGGATTTATTGTAAGTAAATTTTCATTATACCAAATTAAAATAGGAAAACATAAGTGTGTAAAATGTTCTAAATACATTTTTAAAGTAACAATATAAGAACACAATAAGATAGTTCAATTACTCACAACAAGTAAGTTCATAATAGTGTGTCCTATCTCTCCAAAAAGAGGTTTTCGGCCTCTGATACTCATTAGTGGAGCAGGGTATGCTATAAATAAGAAAGGAAAACTGGTTACAGTAAAAAAAAAAAAAAAAATTTTGAATTTATTACCTTTAATTCTTTTATTTTTTTTTAATCCTTACCCAAGGATGTGCTTATTGATTTTAGAGAGGGAGGGAGAGAGGGAGAGAAATATCGATGTGGGAGAGAAACATCACTCAGTTGCCTCTTGTACTCACCCCAACCAAGGGCTAAACCTGCAACCCAGGCATGCGCCCTGACCAGGAATTGAGCCCATGACCCTTTAGTTTACAGGACAAAGCTCCAACCAACTGAGCCACACTGGCCAGGGCAATTACCTGTAATTCTTATTTTTTAAACAGTATGGATACCCCCCATCATTTCTTTGGGGAAAATAACAGATGACATTAACCCATACTGAGTATCTACTAGGTGCCACATCGAACTGGGAACTTTACAGACATTATCTTACTTAAACTCTGTAATAATCTGATGAGGCAAGTACGTCTAGCCCTACTATGCACGTGGGAAAGTAAAGGCACAGAGATGAACACATTTGCCTGTGCTGACTAATAACTGGTGAAGCATTTGAAACTAGACTTGCCTGATTCCAAAGCATTTAACTTCTTACCACATGTTTCTATAAAATTATGACGGTTGGAAAATTACAACAATTGGTTAGACACCCTGCCCCAACAAAGTTCTGATTATTTAAAGAGAAATACAAAGAATTAAAGATTTTAAAGGCATGGCCTAGCTGGTAGCTCAGTTGGTTAGAGTATTGTCCTGAAACATAAATCAAGGTTGTGGGTTTGATCTCTGGTCAGGGCACATGCAAGACTCAACCAATGAATGCATCAGTAAGTGGAACAACAAATCAATGTTGTTCTCTCTTAAATTAATACTTTAAAAAAAAGAAGATTTTAAAGGCACGTATAATTAATATTCAATTGTGCTAATTTATGGCTTTACATAGTAAATTTATATAGTGCTTGGGTCAACATGATAAAAGGAGCACCCAGAATCAGAGAAATCAATGCAGAGAAGGTGAAAGGACACAGAGTCTTCACCTAACTACTCTTCTCTTTCCTTAGGGCACTATAAATATTGCATACCAGAAAGAAAAAAAAATACTTTACTAGCAACACAGCAGGACCTCTGGAAGAAAAGAAAGGTGAAAAAAGGAAGGTAAGACTACTTCTGTGATGATAAAAAGCAGGTACATTTTTAACCTTCAGCTTATGTGATGAATAAACAAACCTCTCTAATACCTAGTCTGCAAATATATTTCCATAAAATTCTAAGAAAACACACCTGACATTATCTGGTTTAAAAACTTAAGTCAGGGTAACTTACATCTTTGCTATTACAAACATGTTGTGGAGTTTTTTTTTTGTTTCGTTTTTTTAAAGATTTTTTTTATTTATTTATTTTTAGAGAGAGGAGAAGGGAGGGAGACAGAGAGGGAGAGAAACAGCAATGTATGGTTGCCTCTCACATGGCCCTCACGGGGACCTGGCCCGCAACCCAGGCATGTGCCCCGACCGGGAATCGAACCGGGACCGTCTGGTTCCCAGCCCGCGCTCAATCCACTGAGCTACACAGGCCAGGCCATGTTGTGGAGTTTTTAAAAGGATAATTAACTTATTTGGAGAACAGAGTGTATAGACTGGAAAAAAATAAGACACAATGGTAAAAGACATTAAAATGATAAATAATATGGTTAAGGCAAATGCTGACTTTTTACTTCATCTCTGATGAATGAGGGAGCAGCCTGGTAACTTGATAGAGGTAATTTTATTTTAAAACACTGTTTTCAAAAGGTTATGGTTTAGAATGACACCCATCAGAGTTACAAAGGACCTCATAAATCATCTAATCCAACATTTAATGATATTCCAACCAAATGGTCTCAACATAAAAGCATAAATAATGCCATTTGAAAATTACTAATTTCAGACAGTTACTTTCAGTTTTTAGTCATGGGTCTCTAATTTCTGCCACTAACTTTTCTGTATGTACATTTTCTCTATACAA
Organism: Micronycteris hirsuta; assembly: GCA_004026765.1. NCBI lineage: Eukaryota > Metazoa > Chordata > Mammalia > Chiroptera > Phyllostomidae > Micronycteris > Micronycteris hirsuta. Next base: position 50,283 of record PVJI01012000.1, on the reverse strand, counting down.
AATAAACACATACACCACACCACACCTCCAAGTTCATGTCTAAAGACCTGCAAGGGCAGCCAATAACACCAAAATACCAGAACCCAGCAGAACATAAAGAACTCAGAAAACAGCTAAGACCATTAATTTCTATGTATAACTGCTGGTTTGCCCTCATCATCACTAAAGAGCTACCACAGCTTTGCAGCTCCAACCAACCCCTGTGTATCTTCTGAGAGGCCCTTCATGTTGCTCTGTGATTTTCCTTTCAGTGTATGAAAAACAAACATAGTATCTAGAAGTGATACAGGCCCAAAACTGGCCAAACTTATAAACTGTATGTTCCATAATTACTTAAGATTGGCTAGTATACTGATCTAACCTTCTGTAAAAATAGCATTCAAATACTAGTATCAGAGACAAAACATTAGGTTGAATGGATTTAACACTGGGCTCAGAATGAAAATTCTTAAGTTGTTTGGTTCCCACAGCACAAAACCTAAGATAAAATTAAATTTTGTTACTTTTAAAACAATTTTATAGCATCGCATATTTTAATCCTAATTGATAAGGATCCCCCAAAAATCAGTTTAATAAAATTTGCCAAACAGAGGAATTTAAATGAATATCTTTCACCATTTTTGTTCATTTTGAAATAATAATGATCACTTTATAACTTCCCTACATTTAATTTTCCTCCAAAAATAAACTTATTAAATTACATTAGAATCAAATGTATAAAATTTCATTACATGTGGTGTCTTCACATGCAATAAATAAATTATTTCTTGAAAAGAAGGATAAAAAGGATGGGAATTCAAAAGTTTAACTTTGGAAATAATTTCAACTTAGACATAATCATACATATAACCTGGACCATTATTTCACAACAGCTATAGAATTTCCAGCTGTGTCAGAGGTAGATATATAAAGATACACACAAACTCACACTCTAGAATATACACATATACAAATATTACACATAAATGATACGGTCTGCATCACTTTTAGATGATAAGCTAAATGTCAAAAATAGAAAAATAAGAAAAAGGAACCTTAAGCTTAGTAAAGATGGCAACCACTATTTTTAAGTATTTCCTTCTCTAAAAATAGTCAACTCTTAATTATAGTCAGTAACACCGATAATCCAAAAATCCTTTATATTTGGCTCTATATTGTACACAAATTGAAGGGGACAATAAATTACCTTCTTAACACATAAGTCACATAAAATGAACTCCCTATAGTACATGCTTTTAAGAAAACTTTTCAAGGTTTTGTATGTTTTGTTCTGAAATTTAAAAAATATTTTTTAAGGTAAGTTAATACAATAATTATGAACATGTAGAAACTTCATGATATGCCAAGGTTTTGTAGACTAATTTGGTAGTAGAGAAAGGTTGTTTTGGAATTTTAAAAGCACAGCAAAACAAAAGTGGTCCCATTAGTCCATTAAAAATTTGACTTTAATGATATCTCTGAAATTCTTATTTTACATTCTATTTGAACGTATGAAATTTAACTTATTAATCTAAAACTTACCTTTATATTCTGCACCCAATCTCAACATTAAACGCATAGGGAAAACCTTTGCCCAGGGAATCTCTAGCTTCTGGATAAGAATTCCACAGAGAAAAGGATTACTTGGTAATGGGAGATCATCAAGATTTTGAAAAGTAGGTGTAATAAACAGGAATCCTCCATGGTCCTTGCTACTGAGAAAACTCTCAGTAAAGGTAATATTGTCCAAGTTTTCTATGTATTTTCCTGGAAATAAAATCATTTTTAAAAGATTTTAATTGTTTTAAACAGGAATTTTAAGTTTGAATATCCCAATCTAAACTTTCTTATTAAATAAAGGCAATGTAGAATATTTTTTTATTTATACTCTTGAAGAAGCATCTATTAAATACCCCATGAGCACAAAGTTCAGTTATTCCTGGAGATAGGGAATTATGAACAAAAATTTGAAAATGTTTTTAACCATAAGCTATATTTAAAATTTTTTCTTATCGCATGGTCAAGTGAAAAATCATCATGTGCTCCCAATCTTATACAAATAGTAAGTAAAATACATAGACACATAAAAAATCAAGGAGGCAAATATATTTTCACTTTAGAAATCTATGTAAAGACACTAATCACATCAAATGCTAGAGTTAAGGAGGCTGAAAATGATGATTAAGATCTAAGAAAACAATAATTGCTTCACAAAATAAATCTTTAGTACAGTTAGCACAGCCAAAAGCATAAATGCCTTTAATTAATGTATCCATCCCCTAGTCTGAACAGCAAAATAAAAAGCTATACCTTTTAGAGCATCCTTATATATGGAGATAAATAGTCTGAAGATGTCCTTAGGAATAGTATCTTCATTTGGCAAACATAACAATAGAATAATAATTTCTGCCTGTCCCAAGCCATGCAATCCATTGGTTGAGAAGTACCAATATTTGTCTGAGGAATCTTAAGTGATAAAAGCATACAACTATAAATGTCAACTTCTATTAACCAAAAAAACTAAATATAATTGTCCTTTGTATGAAGCACAATTTTCAAATTCGTTATTTTCCCAGAGTTCTCAAAAAAAACTTTAAATTGAATTGTGTAAGATTAATGTAAAAAAGAGAAAAGATGACAGATTATCTTATGGAGTCAATTAATAAATAACACTAAAATAAAAGATGCACTCATATGCTGAAATATAGTGGGTAAGAATCAGGTTAGTTTCAAAGAGAATAAAAAAAGCTGAAAGATGTATTGTTGAATAGTGAGGATTATTCATTACTGAAGATTATTTACTTCCTTACTTTTAATTAGGTCACAAGTCACTGACTTTAAACTGTCTTTTGTGCTACTAAATCAGGATTCTTGTTTATCTCAACTACCAAATTTCTACTTATTTAAAAGCTATATGAAATAGTTAGTTGTATCATGAGCATCAAAATACAGCTCAGCTGTAAGCCCATGACCTGAACAGAGGAATTACTGAGAGACACTAGTAAAAATCTGTAAGCCTGTATTTCAAGTCCCACCGAATATAAATTTGCAGAATTTATTTATGTTCATATTTGGCTAAAAAACCAATATCCAGTGCTGCTTATTTTCCATGATTGACAGTCAAAATCTAACCTGAAGATGTAATTAACTCAGAAATCCTGCTTACCAATTAGGCAAAGAAAGAGGAATCATTACTTACAAAGTACTAACTTGACATTCACGAGTAGATTAGCATTTAGAATAAATGTAACAGGATGAAAATCTTTGTCTTCAAGAAGCAAAGTGATCTGCTCATGAGATGGGTGTTCTTCTATTACAGGCACTAAATCATGAAAATGATATATAATTAGAATAAACATGACTTCCTGTTAAATATGCTTGCAGTGGGAAAAAAAAAAACCATTTTAAATCCACCAATGGCTTGATCAAATTTAAACAAAAGCAACCATGTTCCATAAAGTCAATCAATACCCTAGACAATTGTTATATACTCGTTTTTTACTTTCCTACTTATATAAAGATATCAATATTGTAATACATATAAATCCTGATGTCTTGTATATACAAAACAAATTTTGATTTAACAGCATACTTATATAATTTCAACATCTTTAAAATTTTAAAACAAACATTTTTATAAAGTGGATTCCAGTCGGCCATCCACTCTGTTGATAAATTCTGAAATTTACAATGCTGGGAAAGTAAACTAGACCCAAGTTGCACTTACTGCTTGCTGAGCACACGCTCTATGTCAACCGACAAGTGGCCAAAAAAAAAAAAATCTTGACAATCAATAGAAAGATATTCATGGTCTGCAAAGAACAGGGATCAAGGTATTTTTGCCACTACAGCCAGGTTCATGAAATAGCTCCTACTGACATAAAGAGATCCTAAGTTCCATTCCCATACATTATCATGCACAGAACATAATCACTTCATGTTCCATCCAAGGTGCAGCATAATGCCTGGGGTGGTGAGGATGTATGTATCATAGATAACTACATGGGGTAGAAGCTAGCTACAGGATCTCCAGCTTGAAAAAGACCTTAGAGATTATCTAGGTTCTCTTCTTTTAAAAAGAAAACTGAGGCCCAAAGAGATTACATAACATGTTTCAAGTCATATACATATTAAGTAGCCAATGAGAAACTAAAATTCCTAGGTTTGTCATCCAATCCAATACTCTCTTCTTTAGGTACTATGTTCCTTTAAAAAAATGACATGGAATGAAGACTCTAATATAATGGAAATATTTTCAGGTCTAAAAGCCTGTGAGCTTCCCTGCTATACTAGACTTTTGTTTCACTTTTAGTTAGGGAGTCAGATGTGATAAAGGTATCATATTAAACTCAAAACTTATCTTTTTAGTTTTTATATAGTAAGACTTTTTGTAAACTAAAGTTACTAAGCCATGTTTCAACCAAATTATCTAAATTTTAAAAATGTATTTCATACAAGACAGGTAACAAAATCCATCATTACATTCTTAAAACAAAAAAAAAACCTTTTTAAAATTTAAATAACTGCTATTCCTACCTGATCCCTTTTCTCCATAGGCAACCAGAAGAGGGGGCAAGCTGTCCTCATCATCAGGCAGAAGACTAACCTTATCATACACATTCTTGTCAATACCACACAGTAACCTATAATCTGAAGCACTAGCCACAGCTGAACTGCTGTTAACTACCACACCAGTAGGATGAGGTAGTTCTTCAGTTCCTGCAAAAACATCATCATCTAGTGTAAAAGAACCAGAAGTAGGTAACCCCTCAGTTCCTATGCTTATGGGCAGTTTTTCTATAGATGAAACCTGAGAAATAGGACTCTGAATTATCTCGTTTCTTGCAATATCTCCTATTTCACTGTTTGGTTCTTCCACTGTAGTAGAATGGGCGTGATCCACTGTGTTTACTGTCTGTAAAACATGGAATAAAAAAGTCAGTTTATATTCTCTGTTCAACTGTGAAATGTTCATCTCTATAGCCAAATATATTTTTTTAATAAGAATAAATAAAACCAAAATGGGCTCAGAAATTCTTTAGAAGCCCAATTTCCCAAGAAAAGTACCAATTTTGCTTCTTTAAATTCAGAAGCATAAGGTTTAGCTTTACTATATGCTCAGGTAAGGTACTGATGACTAATTTTACAGAATGGAAAAAAGAGGCAAGGAGAACTTCAGGATCCTATACCACATCACACAGTGAGCAAGCTCAGTTCAACCCAAGGCTCTCCTTCCCATGACAGCCAAAAAAGCCTTGGGTAAGCAAGGAAGAGGAAAAGGAGGAAAGACGGGGAGGGGAGTGTTTAGGAAGCAGGGTGGTAAATACAGTCCACAATAGTAACCACCAGTAGTAAACTACACCTCAAGTGTGCTTAAATAAAACCCCTTCCTTTTCAGACTGGCCAAACTTGACTCAATATTAAAACAAGACCATTTATAAATTCAAATAATACTTACTAGCTTATTTAGAATTTTCGTTTTGTTAAAATATTGATTGAGGGTAGGTGCTAGCTCAGAAACACTTTTGGTAATAATGGCTATTTGTAAAATCTAGCTCCTGAACTCTTACTGACAAACAGTATATGTCTATATGTTATGCAAACTTGATCAGAGCATAATACATATTCATCTTGTCCAATTTATGTAATAAGAATAAACCAGATAACTGACACAGAGTAAATGCTCAATAAATATCTGTTTAATGAATAAAAGCATTCCTACTTCATGTATTAATGCCTGCTTCTATGAGCTACTTCATAATGAGAGTGCTTAGTAGACTAGGAGTCTATATATCTTCTATTTAACACCTAACGCATTTGTGTAAATGCAAACAGAAATACCACCACCAGATACTTTGCTAAATCTTAGAAAATCATTACACAAATATTAGTCTAAATCTCAGTTGTAGCCCTGGCTGATGTGGCTCAGTGGACTGAGTGCCAGACTGGGAACTGAAAGGTCACCAGTTCAATTCCCAGCTAGGACACAAGCCTGGGTTGCAGGTTCTGTCCCTTGTTAGGGGTGTGTAAGAGGTAACTGATCAATGTTTCTCTCACACATTGATGTTTCTCTCCCTCTCTTTCTCTCTCCCTTCTCCTGTCTCTAAAACCAAATAAAAATCTTATCTCTAAAAATGAATTTTAAAAAATCTTTTTAAAAAATAATAAACCTCAGTTCTATTTCCCTGTAACAGTGTTTCTCAAAATGTGGTCCAGGGCTCCCTAGAGTTCCCAAAACCCTTTCAGAGAGTCAGTGAGGTCCTAGGATTTTCTTCATATAATTTAACCAAGACAATATATTACTACAGACTGAATATATAAGCAGTTATGAGAATGTCTCTTCTATAAGCCAGACATTAAACTGAAAATATAAAATAATGTTATCCCCATGACTAAACGTTTGTCTTAAAATTTTTCTCATACAAATATTATTTCTATTAATGAGTTTATTTTCTAATTAATGAGTTTTTTCTCAATTTTAATATTAATATAGCAATTATCCATAGGTGTAACCCATGTAACTCACAGCTATTGGGCATTATCAATAACTTTTAAGAACATAATGGGGTATTGAGACCAAAAAGTTTAACACTGAAAAAGATAGTATCTAAAATATATTCATTACATCATATACCTCTCAATTTAGGAAGCTCACAGCATTAAAGAAAAAAAGTACCTTAATAATCTCATAAGGAATTATCTATAAAATAAAATTTTATTAAATTAGTAAGTCTTCTTTAGATTCCTTACCATGGGCAGATCTGGTAAGACAGGACTGAAATCTTCAGAACATCTTTTATTTCCAGATGAGAATTTTGTTGTATCTGCAACTTCACCATTGGGCAATATACCATCTGCAAACCACACTCGCTTCTGTTCTTTGGAACATAATCCTAGATTCAGTTTAAAAAGTTAAAGCATTTTAATTTGGCAACATTGCAATGATTTAATACAAAAATTAGGAAATGTTTTCAAAAACTTTTGCTATCTATTGTCAAGCCCTGCATTCTCAGGGTTGCAAAGGCCTAGAGAAATGGCCTTATGTACACAGGGTGGAAGTCTTTTTCTAATTCATACAAAGGCAGCATGACCCTGGGAATCACTTACTCAGAAAAGGAGCAGACAGGAGAGGTTCTTAAAGAACCAGGGGGGCAGATTTAAAGCCTATATTATTAAAACTAAGTTTATGAGTGTGGAATGGAGACTGAATAAAATTTAGGGACTATGACACAGGAAGGAAAAATGGACTAGATCAGTGCTTACTTATCTGTAAGCAAAGAAAAACATACTAGGAAAAGGAAGAGGCATAAAATGTCTAAAACAGGAAACAGGATCACTTGTACATCAGAGGTCATTTCTTTTATTTAACAAGAGAAGCATAATATATTTTGTTCTTATATTAAACTTTATTAATATTTATTATTTTATCCCATATTTGGAGAAAATAATTAGATATCAGCATAAATATTTGTTCTGTTATTATAAAGCATCTATAGAGGAAGGTTATGAAAGTTGCTGCCAGATGATTTTTGAACAATATAAAACTCAGCCCAGCCCCAGTGGGGGTAGTTCAGTTGGTTAGAGCACTGTCCAAATACATATGCCAAGGCTGTAGGATTCATCTCCAGTCAGGGACATAGAGGAAGCAACCAATGAGTGTGTGAATGGCTGAAATACAAATCGATGTTCTCTCTCTCTCTAAAATCAATATATAAAAATTTAAAAATATATATATTTTAAAAATCAATATATCTACCTTCTAAAACATAGTAACAGTGAAAAAACTGGAATCATATATAATTTTTGAAATACAGGTATATTATTAAATAAGGTATCTTTCTTATATTTGCAATACTTTTATAATTTAATAATTTAGGATGCCACTACAATATATAAATATTTCTAAAAACGAATTTATTCATCTTTAGAACTGTAATATATAACCATACAGAAGTTGGCAAAAGTAGGTTTACAGTTGTTTATGTAGAAAAAGACATGCAGGTTATGATTATTACAATAGCTTTGTTAATTATATTTCATGTACTCACAACTATAAACCTACTTTTGTCCATTCCTGTATATACTGAATCTCCCTAAGTTATAATGAAAAATGGAAAATAGCTATTGACAGATAAACTAAAGTCCAAAATAATAGTAATAGTCACAAGTATCTGAATTTGTCTTTAACTGACTGTTAAAGTTATTGTCTAGCATGTTACAGACTAATAGTTTATGTCTAAAAATGTACAAAGACTTGACTCAAGATCCTAAACCACAACAGGTTGTAAAAAAGAACAGAGTCCAAAAATTAAAAAAACATTTTTATTGTGGTAAAATACACACTTGAAAAAGAAACTTTTAAAGAAAGGGAGATATGCCAGTTCTTTACCTATTATCTCTCAAACCCCAGCCTACCCTTCTTCGCCATGCTCTTGAATGCCAGGGTAGAAGTCTGGAAAGTGCAACTCCCAGACCTCCATGCTAGGTGGCTCTAGTCTGGTTCCACTAACGGTAGGCACTGGCAGGAGATTAGAAGGTGAGAAGAGAAGGAATTCTTTGTTTCCAGTTCCTGCCAGGCTTTCTGAAGCTGCGGCATGACCAGATACAGCTGCATGTCCTGTGATTTTCAGTACTCCTTTACATCAACCCAGAACCCTCCTTCAATCATCTGAGCACTAACCCTTTTAGGATCCCAGATGGTTCTAGCGTTGGCCTCTTGATGTTCCTGCAGAGGTTACAGCACCAGCCACGTGGTACCCCAACCCCTGAATCCCAGGTCTGCGCACCAAGTACCTTCTGGTGCTGCTGCACTGCACTCCAGTAATACTGCCTCTCACTTTTTGTTCCCCGAGCCGTAGACATGGTAGTTGCTTCCTGCTATTACTAATTTCTGAGTCACTTGAGCATGCCCTTTTTGCTCTTTCTGACTTCTTATATACATGTATAACCAGTATCCTGTACAAAATTCCTTCTGATCTCTCTTTCACTAGACCTTGTTGTCACTAGAAATTTTCTATTTTAATCATTTATCTTTAATCTTAGACATAGCATTTTCTTCTAGTTACCTTCAACACCTGGTTGTTTAAGGGCTGAGATTGGTAACATTGTAGATGAAGGTTCACTGGATGTTTGAGTTTCCTGTAGAGGCTGGATGGTAGCACATTCTTCAGAATGATTAGATTTGAGATTAGAACCAGTTGGGCTCATCATCCTTTCAAATGCCTGAGCTATAAAGAGGGAAAAATAACATTCAAATCTCAGATTTTTGAATTTCAAAGTAAAGTATGATAAATACTCTATTTTTCAAGTTGTAAAGAGAAAGAAATCAATGGCTTAGCAAGAAAAATAAATGGCACTTAACAAAGATAATATCCTTACTTTGGCAGCACTCCACTTCAATAAAGGCAACCGATTAGTTATTTCAATATTACTTTTAGCTTACGTTTGATATCTACTAAAGAAAATTATTATTTAATATGACTGTTGCCCTATGCCCCTCCAGTCTGTTTCTAACATAGTTCAGAGTGATTCTTTTAAAGCATAAATCGTATTACACCATTCCTCTGTTTAAAATGCTTTAATATCCCAAGTGAAGTGAACATTTAAAATGTTACAATGGCTCACAGGTCCCTACATAGTCTGCATCCGGACCTCCTCTGCCTTCCCAGTTACTATCCAACCTCATCTCTCACTACAATTCCACTTGCTCATTATGATCCATCCACGCAGGCCTCCTTGTTTTTCAAGAAGTCAAGAAGCACTCTGCTAGATTGGGGTGTTTGCTCTCATTGTTCTCTCTGCCTAGAATGCTCTTCCCGTGGACACATAGCTTTATTCTCTTACTTCCTTCAAGTCTCTGCTCACAAGTCATATTATCATACTACCTTACTTTGACCACCTTAGAAAATAATACAGCCTCTTGTCACTAATCTGTTACTATTTAGCCCTCTTAAACTCTTTTATTTTCATTTAGGATACTATCATCTTCTGACATTCTTTTTGCCTACCATCCGTCCATTTCTCCCACATTCGTAAGCTCCATGAGAACATGGAGTCTACTTTGTTCTCAGCTGGAGCTCCAAAATGCTGAATGGTACCTGAACACTGCTGAATGACTTTTCATCCAAATAACACAGAACAGCACCGGTAGCTCTCCCTTCAGCATATCTCCAAACTGATCTGCTGTAAATGCTGCCACTACCGAAACTGCTTTCCTAAAGTGACAGAATGATAGCATTCTCATCAAATGGCTTCCGTTAACCAAGTGAAATCCAAACATCTTCCTCTGGGTTTCAAAGTAATTTCCATTTTGCCCTAAGTCAACTTAATGTGACTCACATGCATGCTGCCCTGAAACTTACAGTCTCAGAACAACTTCCTCATTATCCACAATTTCTATCTCAACTATGTTTTCTTCTACTCCTTCATGAAATATCTCACAACCATTGAGCCATCTTTCTTCTCTTATTTAATAACATTACTTTAAATGATCACTTGTACCATTTTCAACCCTAAAGATGATATTAAAATAAGTTATTTATGTTTTCTCATGGTGTATAAAGTAAAGATAAAAGAGAAATGAATGAAATTACAAGCTATAAGGTATCAAAACAGAATAAATAAAAGATAACTAGAGGAACCCATTTCAAAATATTTTCTTTGATAAACCAAAGCTTGAGCTCAACACCCTACTGAGAGTCTTTAATGACTCTCCACCCTCTTCCCTTCTGGGTTCTTACAGTTAGAATGTGTTTTAATGTTCACTAAAAAGCTGACCTGTCAACTCTCAAATGTTTGAAACCTTCACAGCTAACAGCATGAGCAGTTGTCTTCTAGGCTATTGAAACAGGGTAAGAAAGAACAAAACTAAAAGCACTTTCACTTCTTCATAAACAATGGTGATAATATGGAAATATAAAAAGATTTATACTCTATTATCTTCCAGAATACAGGTCAACAGCAGGGAGTAAAGCAGCTTACCTCAAGCTAACAGACTCACATCAGAGCTTTTTGGAGAATTGCTGAAAAAATTTATCTTCATTCAAAAGAGAAAAACAAATAATTATCAGGTAGTTATTCTCCTGGCTAACAGGAAGCACTGCCTGAGCTAGTACATGGTCCTGGTCTTTAAAAAGTCCCAAGTAGTATTTGCTGGGAATTAAACTGTCAACAAATCTCAGAAAATGCCAAGAAGTACTCAAAAGAACAAATGCATATTTGAGGAAAAAAACAAAATACACACACACAACTGTGAGAACTCAAGACCACAAAGATTATTGCTGATAATGGTAGCTAGCTAGGGAGCCAGAGAAACAACAGGAAACACAGGAAACACATATAAACAAAATTATAAAATTGAGAAGGGAAAAAAATATGAGACAAAAATGTACAAATAGTGTGGGAGTCCTATTAATTTTATCTATGAAATCGTATCTTTTCTACCTTATCTTTTATTACCATTTAGGTTGTAATTTTCTAAAGGGTGCAAACTATTATCTTGCCTTGTGCTATTAATATATAAGATTAAATACTACTTATTGGTAGGTATTCAATAAATGTTTAGATTAAGATGATGATGACAACAATGATGATGGCAAAAACAATAGGCAGATGAAATGCAGCATTTAGGGACTTGGTACCTGTTAAAAGTTAATGAACTGCCACTCCAGAAATTGAATGCTTCCTTTCCAGATTGGTAGTATTAATTGTGACAGTGGAACAAAAAGAAGAGAAACCAAGCTTGGGATGTCCCACCTAAGCCAGATAAGTCAACACTAGGTCCTCGCCTTAAGGAAATAAAGAAGTTTATCTTTGTCACAATCCAATTGTTTTTAAGACATATTCAATTACTTAAAGAAAATATGTCAGGTTACTACTCACCTTTACTAATGGTTTCATAGCAGACCACACATACTCTGGCTTCCTTTTCTAGGTACTGCAGCTTACACTTCCTATTACAACAGACACCACAAAATACCTATAAAGAATAAAATATCATATTTGGTTCTGTTTCAAGCACACTTATACCTACTGGAGGTAGGGGGAGGGGAAGCCCAAACTCTAACCCAAACCCATTTTTCTGATTATATAATTTTTCTAATCACTCTAATGATAGGTAGTTATTAAAACATTTTTATCTTTTACATAAAAGAGGTTTCCCCAATTTAAAATTGTATCTCTAACAAGGGGAATTCCTTTAACTCAATTCTGTTCATTGGAAGGCAACAAAAATTTTCTTTAATGAGTAAGTTTATAATTTAAAACACTATGATTCTTATTCAAAACCTTTAAAAGTAGATAATTGTTATTTTTCTGAAAGAGAGTAGAGTTGATCTCACAGCAATATATTGAGGACAAATGCTGTATAACCTGACACCAGGCTAGAACCACACAATGATACTTCATTGTGGAATGAACTTAATAAACTCCAATGTACCAACATCCCTAGCTCCCCAATGAAATGGGAATCATCAGACTTAGCTTGTTTTTGCCATTTAGAAGCAATTTGGTGTATTTTTTTTCTCTGTGCTTTCTCCCCTAAAAAGTCTTAAACATTCCCGTGGACACTAAAGCAATATTGTTCTCATGATTAACTGTTTGCTGGAACAATGGTCTAGTCCCTTTTCATATGTTTCAGGCAATTCAACAGTCTTCACATAATTTTTTTTTGATTTGCCATATGAAATATCTACTTAGAAGTCTAGGAATAAAACTGCTTTTACCCTCCAAAAAGAAAAAAGAAAAATGCTGAATAAAAAACACAATGTTATTTCTACAGCAAACTATCAGAAGTTTATAGACAATTAAGGTAGTCATAGCACAAATGAGGTCAGCTTCACTGTTCTGATCCTTGTGTAAGCCAATTTGCTTTTTCTTTCAGTGTTTAGCTGACCACAGTCCTAGCTGCAGAGTAGTCTTAAAATTAAGTATTCAAGGACAAACAGGAACTGGTTGAATTTGAGATTTCTGATGTGTTAATGTTAGACAGATAAGGGCATGTATTCTTAGATTTCACAAAAATTAGTAATCACTGTTCCTCATTCTCCATGGGTACGTAATACCCGTGATAATGTGACATTTATTCAACTCCCAAACAATCTATAAATTGACAGTGCTTTCTATATTTCCATGTAGGGGGAAAACTGATTTTAAATTAACCGAATCTTTTAATCATCTATTAATGAGCTTTTTGTCACATACACTTTCATTTAAAATGTCACAAAACAATAAAAAATTTAAAGATTTGTATAACTTACTTTCCCACATGCTCGGCAGTGGTGCCGCCGTTTTGTAAAAGTAAACTTGACTTGGCAGTTCATACAATTTGGAGCTTCTGAATCAGGAACCCAAGTAGGTTGTTTCTGGCCTAAAACCAGGCCTTCTTTGCAACTGTTTGCAGGTAGAGATTCTTCATTTGTAGTTACAAGACTGGATCCACCATCAAAATTACTTTCTATATCAATGTAATTAGAGTTGAAGCTAACCTGAGGATCAGCTGTAGAATCTGGTGTACAAGAGGTTAGAGCAGTGGTATTTGTTATGCTGGGTTCACCTTCAGGCATATTTGGAATATCTGGCTTATTTGGTTCTTTTGAGCTCCTTGTTCTTGATGAAACGCTAAATAACTGCTTAGGTCTGGCCCCTCCAACATTAACAGACTGATTGTTAAAATCAGAGACTGACAATTCATTTGTAATCTCAGACTTACTGGTAGATAACCCTTGTTCAATTGGAATTGTACTTTTTTCCTCTAAAGAAAGGTCACCATTTTCTGCTGTATTTTGTTTATCAACTGTTTCACAAATCATATTATTACCAGGACTTTCCCCAGTAGCTCCTGCTTCAGCATTAAAGTATATATTACTGATGTTTGTATCATCTAGTCCTTTTATATCTATCTGATTCATTTGAAATTTTGAGTCATTTACATTTTCTTCAAACGACTTTATGTTGCTGGTCTGAAGATACTGTTCAGTCAGAAAAGCATCAAGTTCAGCATCACTAACTAGTGTGCCACTTTTCATGCCTTCATCAATATTAAAGTAATCTAGGTCTTGTCCATTGATATCATTGCTTATAAAAGTGAGACCTTCACAATAATCAGGAGACTGTGGAGCATTAGCACCAGAAAGCTCCATCTGAGATTCTGCCACTATAGAAGAACAGGTGTTATCAGAATAATCCAGAGAGTCAACTCTGATTACCTTCTGGTCAGGATCTATCTTTCTGTCTCCCACCTTTTCAATTAATGGCTGATGAAGTATGTTTTTACATTCTTCCTGTTTCAAAACATCACTCTCCTCCAATGGTTCCCCACCTAGAATAACACTCTTCGGTAATTCTTCACGCACAGTCACTGCTTCTTGTATGTTATCTTTATGTTCATACTGATGTGAACAATCATCATGCATTTTACTTTCAATTAATGATCCACACAAAGACCCATGTACTGGAAGACAGGACAATGAGGAGTATGTATCTTCATTTGAAACACGTAAAGTTGAAAAGGAATCTTGGATTACATCTTTATTATCTTTAAGATCTAAATTTGAGTCTTCTTTTGAAGTCTCTTTTATAAATAGAGCAGTCCTATCTTCTTGAAAGAAGTCAGGTAATTTGAAATTTTCATCTCTTGAATTTGAATCATTTAAGCATAAACCTTCATTTTTTGGAAGACTGCAAGGCAAAGCATTGGGGCTGTCTCCTTCTTTTAAACATTCTGTGGCAGCTATGACTGCTCCAGGTACCTCGTCTTTTCCCACACAGCCATCAGCTTTTACTAATTCACATGGCTGGGTCTTGTGTTGTAGGTCGTCTTTGGCATCAAACATTTTGGAACTTTGTTGAGTCAAGGCAGATGGCAAGTTCAGATCAACAAAAGGTTCTAACTGGTTAGAGTTCTTCATATCCTTTGAATTTTCTTTTCCACTGTAATTACACGAATCTGAAAGTGTTATATCTACATTTATATTCAATTCTGTAGTTCCATTGATTTCTCTATTTTGTAATTCACAGCTGACATCATTTTGTTCCTCTCTGACAGCATTATTACCATGGTCTGTTGATGAAACACAGAGAGTTTCTGACACTGAAGATAAATCCAATCCAATCAAAGAATCAGCACTAGACTTAAAATCATCTGGCAATAATTTTTTAATATATTCTTCATTATTAGTTACATGAACTAAGTTACCCATGTCACTTATCAGATCACAGACAGGTTTACTACATCGTCCCATATACGAAGGCCGGGTTTCATCTGAAGTGCTACCATCCACAGAAGAAAGCAGATCAAGTCCTGTTACATTTTTTTCATTTTGTATGGAAGTTAGTCCCTCATGTGCTTTTTCATTCAATGAAATCTGATTTGTTTCATAGCATGTTTCTGATGAAGCACAATTAACGCACTGCTGATCTTTTGGTACTGGTAAAGTCAACTGTGAGGAAGCCAATGCTGAAGAGACTGAACGGTGGTTATAATCGTATACATTTTGTGCATCTTGGAGATAACCTTGTTCATCTAATTGAAATAAAAATACAATGTTATTTGGGAGAATCAAATCAAAATTATTACAAAGATATTATGTTTTCTAACACTTCCAAACTAACTAAACTTTTTTTAGAGATAGATTACTCTCTTGCAAAATGGTAAAAACGCCAAAATTATTTATATTTGGATTTAAAGTACATAGGGTTTTCACTTTTGGCTGCAGATATTACAAAGTGATACAAATTCACTCAAAATAACCTATAAAAACCAAACTAAGGAACAGCTGAAAAACAATCTAACTTATTTGTTCCACCCTCCAGTTTCCTAGTCTTCATTCTAAGATGAAGAAAATACCATCTCTCATAGTAATGAAATACTAATCACGTAAAGCTTTAAAGTTACTTTTAGCTGGTTCATTTGTTGGTTTCAAAGATGTTTCTTATATTAGTATCTGGAGAGAAACTTCTAGTTATCTTACTTCTATTTCTGGCTATTGGTTCCATTCAGTATAAGAATAAATGAATACGTTATAATGAAATAAGTAAATCTTTTACAGAAGATAAACCATGTGACCCAAAATTGAAACCAAATTTTGCTAAGGGTACTCTATATCTGAGATAACTGAATTAAAGACATTTGTAAATTTCATTAGTGACAAAAATGAAAAACCAACAAACCTGGATTCTGTTCAAAATCATCAAGGAGTTTGTCCAAGTCATTGATTGCTGCTTTAAAATAACTGTCCATCCTACTTATAGACTTACTCAGAATCTAATTCTTTTATACCTAGAAAATAAAAAGTATGATAGTTCATTAAACTCTCTAACATGTAAGTATTATACCATCTACTGTATGCCAAGAAACACAGTCAGGATATAGACACAAAATTTGAGTATTGCTTTGAGGAATCTATAATCTAGTTGGGGAATTTGCCTCTATATATACCAAAAAAAAAATGACATGAAAACCAACTCTAACATAATATGCAAATATAAACTATTACAAATTTCAAAACACATATATAACTCACAAAGAAAAATTTTAATTGAAAGCTAAAAATAATTACAGTACCATATATCAAATAATATCAGTATTCTACATCCAGATAAAAATACTGCATGTAAAAGCTGTGAGACTCAGCAAAAGTGGTACTTCAACAGATGCCTAGGTCCTTAGATGCTTATACTATTATAGAAAAGAAGACTGAAAACTTACAAGCTAGGAGCAGAAATTAAAGAAATAGAAAACAACCATACAGAGAGAAAGATGCAAGAAAACCAAAAGTTAGTTTTATGAATAAAGTAGATGAACCTCTGATCTGTGGCAGGAACCCCACCAAGCGAACCTGAGACACCCTGAAGGAATCTATCACTGACTAATGGGATAACATCAAGAGAACACAGGAGGCAAGGTGAAGGGCTTCTGCTGGCTTAAATGGGACAACTGGACATCAAATAAACGAAGATTGCAGGACTGAAAAGCATATCAAATAGATTAAAAAAAAAAGAGGTCATAATGATACTAAAAGCATAAACAAATCAACCCACCCATTGGGGGGATTCTAGGGCACTAACTCATTACTCTGAAATTGATTCATTAAGGGAGAAAGAGCCAAGAATTTATCCTGCTTTTTCTTTACAATATATGCTTTAGGATAACAATAGTTGCTGAGGGAAAGTTCTTTAGATAAGAATGCCAGCTAATAAATATAGAAGGATCGTTAAAAACCATCTCTTTGTATTCCCTAATACAATAAATGGACATGACAATGGATTTCATCAATGGATGAAATTTAGATGAAAGGTTGGAGGGTAAACATAATGGTGGGGTCAGTCCAACACATCTGACTCCAGTGATCAATTTCACCATCAATAAACATGGACAAACCAAACATGTGCCTCATATGGAAGATACAGCATCATGTAAAAAGAATTCCTGCTTTAAAAAAAAAATTGAACCTGAATCTAATCAAGCTTTTAGAACTAAATACGTGTTTACTGGAAATTCAAGAATAGAGGGACAAGTTAAATGACATCAAAGGAAAGCAATCAGCTAAATCCAACTGTCTATGGTGAATGACCTTTTCTTTTTTCACTTCCAAACTGTTACAAACTGTTAGTTTTGTAAAACACAGTAAAGCAATACAAATTTTGTAATAATACATCAAAGCAAAAAATATACACTATTAACTACACTTGAATGGTTGCCTAGAGTGAGAAACGCAGTAAGAAATGAGGGATAAAAGACGACAAACATGGAAGAAGACCTGACCTGGGGTGGTGAACACACAATACAATATACAGATGATGTATTATAGAATTGTACACCTGAAACCTATATAATTTTATTAACCAATGTCACTCCAATAAATTCAATAAGAAAGAAAAAAAAGGCAACAAATGAGAGGACTTTACAAAGAGCACTTAACAATAGTTGCCATAAACTAAGGACACTTGAAGTCTAGAAAAAATAAAAGATACTTTAAAGATGGGTTAAAAAGATTAGACAGAGCCCGGCTGGTGTAGCTCAGTGGATTGAGCGCGGGCTGGGAACCAGAGGGTCCCGGTTTGATTCCCAGTCGGGGCACATGCCTTGGTTGTGGGCCAGGGCCATGTGAGAGGCAACCATACATTGTTCTTTCTCCCTCCCTTCTCCTCTCTCTAAAAAATAAATTAAAAAAAAAAAAAAGATTAGACAGAGCTTAAGAGAGAACTAAATGTATTAAAAGATTAAAAGATCTATCTGAAGAAATTATCAATAATGCAACCCAAACAGATGAGGAAGAGAAAAATATGAAAAAGAGATAAAGAGACATGGATGACAGAATGAGAATGGGGTCCCATAAGGAGAAGAGAGCGCATGGATTAAGTATATTTGAAAACATAATGCCAGGAATTGTTCCAGAATTGATGAATAACACACCTGAACAGATACAGATATCTCACTATATTAAGCAAAATAATTGGAGAGAAATCCAGTTAGACACTCTATAGTGAAACTTTTGAATTCCAAAGATACAGCAGCCAGAGAGAAAAGGTCACCTTCAAAGTAACAGTAATTATACTGGCAACAGATAACTTCAGAACCGTTTTCAATAACAATGATATGTCATTCTAATTCAATACAGCATATTACTTCCTTTACTTTCATTTTTAAGCTGGAGTTATACCATATATACATGAGTAAACAAAACACAAAGATACCAAAACAAACAAAAAGGAATTTGAAGGGAAACAATGCAGGAAGCAGAAGAAAATGTCACAGAAATATTCTCAGAAAAAAGTAATGCAACTATGAACAGGAAGGGGAAGCCATAAATAAGGAACATATGCAGAAAAAGATGATCATAAAAATTGATAGCAGAAATGTGAGGTTTTAGGATGCAGTGAAAGGAGTGCTTAGAGAGACAGTTATAGCATTAAGTACATGTATTTTAAAAAAAAGAAAGATCTAAAAATCAATAATTTAAACTTCCACTTTGGGAAACTAGGGGGTAAAGGATAATTTATGCCTAAAGCAAATAGAAGATAATAAAGATTAGAGCAGAAATCAATGGAATTAAAAACAGGGAAACAATATAGAAATCACTGACACCAAAAAAGCTCTTTCTTCAAAAAGATCAATAAAAGTGATAAACTAGGCTAATAAGAAATGAAAGAGAGGTCATAACTATTGATGCCACAGACACTTAAAGGAAAAGTAAGGAATATTATAAGCTCTGCCCACAAACTTGAAAATTTAGATGAAATGGACTAACTCCTTGACACGAACTACCAAAATTCACACAAGGAAAAACAGATAACCTGAACAGTCTTATATCTATTAACAAAAATTGAACCAATAATTAATAACCTTCCACAAAAGAAATAACCAGGTCCAGATGGCTTCACCAGTATATTATATCAAACATCTGAGGAAGAAATGATAGCAATTCTCCACAATCTCTTTCAGGAAAAAGAAGTAAACACTTTCTAGCTCATTTAATAAGACCAGTATTACTCTAATACCAAAACCAGATAAAGACATCACAATAAATAAAACTACAGCCCAATATTGCTTGTGAACACAGGCCTAAAAAGTACTCAATAAAATATCCGCATATTGATTCCAACAATGTATAAAAAGAATTCTATACAATGGCCAAGTGGGACTGACGCAGCTATGTAAGGCTGATTCAACAACTGAAAATTAATCAATGTAATCCATAGTCACAGACTAAAGAATTGTTATCATATAATTTTATTAACTGATGCAAAAAAATCTGACAAAACCATACACCTACTCATGATAAAAACTCAGCAAACTATGAGTATAAGCGGAACTTCTTTAATCTGATGATGAGTATCTACATAATACCTACACCTAACATTATACTCAATTATGAGAAACTGTATCCCTTCCCTCCAAAGACTGGGATGAAAAAAGGATGTCTTCTCTCACCACTCCTGTACAACATAGTGTGGAAAACCTTGCTAGCCCAATAAGGCAAAAGGAAGTAAAAGACACACTTTTTGGAAAGGAAAAAAAAAAACTGTCTCTATTTGCAATGATTTTCAATGTAAAATATCTCCAAAAGTTGACCCCCCAAAATGGAAAGTGAGTATAGCAAGGGTGCAGGGTACATGCATAATATAAAAAAACCAAATGCATTCCTTTATATGAGCAAGGAATAACTGGAATTTGAACTTTTAAAAAATACCATTTATAATAGCACCTCAAAAACACGAAATACTTAGGTATAAATCTAACATAATATATACAGGACCAATATATGGAAAATTACAAAGTGCTGATGAAAAAATAACAAAGAAGATCTAAATAAATGTGTTATATTCCATGATCATGGATAGGAAGACTCAATATTAAGATGTCAACTCTTCCCAACTTAATCTCTAGATTAAATGCAATCTCAATCAGAATTCCAGCAATTTTGTAGGACTCAGGAAATCGATTCTAGAGTGTACATGGAATGGCAAAAGACCTCGAGTAGCCGACATAATACTTAAAAAGAAGAATAAAGTTGAAGGACTCATATTCTGTGGTTTTAAGACTTAAAACCTGGCTACATATATCAATGGAACACAACAGAGAGCCCAGAAACAGATCCAAACAAGTATAGTCAATGTATTTTTGACAAAGGAGCAAAGGCATTTCAAAGAGGAAAGAGCAGTCTTTCAACAAGTGGTGCTGAGAAAACTGGACGTCCCAATGCAAAAATATGAACCTAGATACAGACATTATACTTTACAAAAAATGTTTTAAAATATTTTAAAAAGTATTTAAAATAGTAGACCTAAATGTAAAATGAAATATTATAAAACTTCTTAAAGAAAACGTAAGAGAAAATCTACATAACTTTGGGTTTGGTGATGAGTTTTTAAATACAACATGATATGAAAGAAAAATATTGGTAAATTCTATTATTAAAATTAAAATTTTATTTCATCTGCTCTGAAAACGACACTGTATAAAAGAATGAGAAGACAAGCCAGAGTCTGGGAGATACTATATTTTGCCGTATATAATGCATGGTTTTTTGCCCACATTTTTGAGAGAAAAATAAGAATGCTCATTATATGTGAGTAGTACCTGAAATACCTTGTATCTGTTCTTGGGTTTAGTAATTATTTGTTACATAAAATTTCTTGTACCACAATATGTTAAAAAATAAATGCTAAAATTCCTTTATAATACAAAAAACAAGTATCTAAATATAAATAAATCACAACTTGAATTAAAAAATTAAAATGAAAGATTTTTTTCCTGAAAGTTTGGACCCAAAACATGGATGCGCTTTATACACGGCAAAATATGGTAATACTTGCAAAACACTTATTTCATGAAGAACTTGTATCTAAAATCTACAAAGAACTCTTAAAATTTAATTAATTAGAAAATAAACAATCTAATTAAGAAATGAGTAAAAGTTCTGAACAAACACCTCACCAAAGAAGATTCACAGATAACAAACATTTGTCTTTAGGGAACTGCAGACTAAAACAATGAGATACCGTTTCACATCTATTACAATGGCTAAAATCCAAAAATCTGACACCAAATGCTGCCAGGATGCCGAACAGCAGGAACTCTCATTTACTGCTGATGAGAAGGCAAAACAGTACAGCCACTTTGGAAGACAATTTGGCAGAATCTTACAAAACTAAACAAGGTCTTACTATATGACCCAGCAATCATACTACTAAGTATTTACCCAACTGACTTAAAGATTTATGTTCACACAAGAACTTGAAATGTTCACAGCAGCTCTTTTCATAATTGCTAAAATTTGGAAGCATCCAAGATGCCCTTCAGTAAGTTAATAGATAAATAAACTGTAGTACAGCCATGTAATGGAATATTACTCAGTGATATAAATAAATAAGCTGTCAAAGCCACAAAAAGACATAGATAAATCTTAAAGCTTACTGCTAAGTGAAAGAAGCCAGTCTAAAACAATCCACATACTGTACAATTCTAATTGTATGATATTCTGGGAAAGGTAAAACTACAGAGACAGTAATCACAGTGACTGCCAGTATTTTGGGGCAGGGGAGAATTAAACAGGTAAAGCACAGTGGATTTTTTAGGGTAGTGAAGCTATACTGTATGATACTATAACAGTGAATACAAGACATTAAGCCTTTTTTAATACCTATAGAACTTTAAAGCAAAAAGAATAAACCTCAATGAATGAAAATTTTAAAAAATTATTTAGAAGGTCAGGGGATCTCCCAATGGAATGCAGAATGTGACAAGAGTCTAAATGCATTACAAATGTATAAAACAACCTCACAGAAGGGAATGGAGGAATAAAGTGCGGCCTTTGGAAATGAGTGGAGTATGCCAGACTAAAGGCAAAAGGAGCACAAGCATTGCAATCTAGTTGATAAAGTAAGTGATTTCCGATGAGGGTACAGGTTAACAATTCTGAAACCAGTACACATGTATATTGGAACTGAAATTAGGTAATTGGATGGCTGATGGTGGAAGCCTCGCTTTTCTCTGTGGAGGGAAAGGTTATAGATAGTCAAGGAAAGGAAGCTAGAATAATCTATGTGGTAATGGATTTAAGTTTGAGACATCAATGTAAATAAACCCATGTTTAGCTTAATGTGGCACAGATGATTACATACAGAAATATATATAGATATTAGTGTGTATATATATGTAGACATGTATACAGATACTAATTATATATAGTATCTATATTATATATACTTAATTATATATGCAATATACAGTATACTATATACAGATACTATATATGCCATGATCATATATCTATATATACAGTACACATATATATACTACAGGAACTCTCAATATATACCCAAGTATATATCTATAATTATATATGGATATATAGATACTATACCCATACTATAAACCTAAGTAATATCTATAATTATATATGGGTATATAGATACTAATATCTATGTGTACATATACATATATAAAATATATGTATGTATACACACACACACACACACACACACACACACACACACACATCTTGCTCTGTTAGCTGAGAGGGCCTAGAAGCAAGACATCTCAATGACAACAAACATTTAGGGCCCTGATCTTGGTTTCTCCAACAAAGGAACCAATGTTCCTTGTAGAAATGACTAATTCTAGGACTGGGGCAGGACAAATATACAAGATGAGCATGGAGCATCTTGTAAGAAAGTTCACATGTGCGTGTGCCCCCACACGTACAAAAAAAATGTAGGAATATGTCAAAGGGATGCAGGAGCCAACTGAAAGAGCTCCCAAAGGCCAAAGGTGAGAAAAATTGAACAATAAAATAAATAAAGCAGTATTGGATTATAACCCAAAGCATTTAAAAATCTATGCAATAAATGATTAAATAAATAAATGGGGGAACAAGACGTATTGCCCATGCAAAAAGATTCTAAATAACTTAGGTAGATATTTTGCACTTAAGGATGCGGAACATAACTCACCACTCAGATGCGTGCTGCACACAGTTAACTTTCTAGAGAGCACAGTATGAAAAATAACTTCACAGTGGTGAAACCTGACAAACACTACCTCAAGCTTGGGATCAAGGTTAAGATCAGTGGTGGTAAGTCATGTTGATAATTTGTACCCTCAATATGATGTGATAAGAATGGCACTTTATCTCTGTTGTCTTCCCCCAAAAACATATTACCACAACCTAATCATGAGAAAAACATCAGACAAATCCCAATTGACATTCTACAAAGTGACTAGTAATCCTCAACAATGTCAAAAGGATCGGTAACAAATTATGTCTGAGAAACTGTCACAAGCATGAGGAGCCTAAGCAAACAACAATTTTCAGTGTAATGTGGAATCCTGGAAGAGGAAAAAGTCTATTAGGAAAAAACTGAGGAAATGTAAATAATATATGGACTTTAGATAATAATACTGTATAACAGTGGTTCATTCACTACGAAAAATGTACTATATTAATGTAAGATATAATAATAGAGAAAATGGGTATGGAATATATGGGAACTCTGTACTATCTGTGCAATAATCCTGTAAATCTAAAACTGTTCTAAATTAAAAATTATCTAAAAAATGAAATCAAAGCACTGGAAAATATAGTTGAGAAAATATTCTAGGAAATAAAACAAATGAAAGGGATGGAGAACAGGAGAAAAGATTAGAAATTAGAGAATCAATCTAATAAGATCTAATATTCAAATTACAGTAAGTCCAGAAAGAAAGTGGAAGGGGGAAAATGGAAGAAAGAGTCAAACAAAATAAATACCCCAGAACTGAAGGGTATGATTCCTAGGTGGAAAGGGCCCATTTGGGGCCAGACACAATGAGTGAAAAACCCTTACCAAGGCACATCATTTTGAAGCTTCAGAATACCTAAGTGGTTTAACGGAGGAGCACAGCATTTCATACCACAATCTGCATCCCTCACCTTTCCTTTCCCCAACACTACTGACCACCCTGTCCCACCCTGCTCTCTTTTATCTCTTTTCTAAAGTACTTACTTACTTTACAACTTTCTAACATTTTGTATAGCGTATTTAATACGTTTGTTGTTTACCATCTGGAACAACTCCCTATGTGATTTTAAGCTCCATGAGGGAAGGGATCTTGTATTTTTGTTCACCCATATATTCAAAGTATCTTGACCAGTGCCTACCACCAAAAAAAAAAAGCTTAATAAATAATTAGTGAATAAATATAAAAGCTTCTAGTGAGAAATAACAAGCCACATAAAAAGGGCTGACTATCACTTTGGAAGTAGACTTCTTGATAGCAACACTAGAAGCTAGAAAACAATGGAACCATGTCTCCAAAATTCTGAAAGTAAATAATTTACCAACTAGAATTCTATACTCAGCTAAGCTATCAATCAAGTGTGAGAGTAGAATAAATAAACATGTGTAGACTTGTGAGAACCACCCCCCAAATTTGTCTACCATTCAATCTTTCTCAGGAAGCTACTAGATGTACTCTACTAACATGAGGGAGACATCAAGAAAGCAGAAGATATCCTGGAAACAGGCTCCCCGACACAAGGAAAGACAAATGGAATTCACAGAAGAGCATATAAGGACACTCTGGGAAGAAAGCTGTGCAATTGGCCTAGAGAGTAACCCATCTCTGATCTGATGTGTTTGAATCTACAAGAAGGAGATTCATCTATCTTGCCTGAAGGGTTGTTAATACATTAAACAGAAGATATACAAGATATATTAAAAAGATATAAAACACATTATGAGATACATGGAAAGATAGATATATAAAAGAGCTAACAATTATTAACTCTAGAAGAAACAAAAAATCATATAAGGAAATATCACAATATACTACCAGACTCAGATGCACACAATATTTATATAATTAAATGATGTCAACACTAAATGATGATTTAAATAAAAATTAACACAACTAATTTGTGAATATAAAGAAAAGGGGAGGAGTAGTGCCATGCAGTGTTTAAAGGTGGAGGTTGATGTAAGAAACCTAGACTCCCATTTCTGTAATAGGAAATTGGTAAATAACATCTAAAACTGTGGTAGGATGCGGGTAGAGAGGGGAGACAGCTGTATAAGCAAGCATGTTATTTTTTAAAAATTAGAGGTAAAAAAAGAGTTGAATAGTCACTGACTTCAGGAGAAGCCTTTCTCAATAAGGTTTCTGTGAAAGAATTATGCCCTAAGGCATTCACTTTATGTAATAAATTAATTTCTCTTCCATGCATCTAAAGTGTTATTAGTTATATACCATCCTTGGGGGAACTGAGAAAAGTTACTCAAATCATTTTCTGTATTTTGTGATTCTGATGAGGAACACTGATTGAAAAAGGATACTTCTGGAGAATGGGATGCAGGGGAAAGAAGGATTGGAGCAGAAAACCATTATTTTTTAGTAAGTCTTATAGTATTACTTGCTCTTCAGATTATGTATAGGTATCCCTTTGATAAACATAAATATTACATTACTAATAAATATAATAGTAAAAAGTAGTAAAGGAACTCTGACTATAGAATGTATAAAAAAAATAAAGCATAGGAACTGAAAGGTCTAGAAATAGTTTCTCATTTCTAAAAATTGTGGCATTTAGTAACTATTATTCACAAAATATCTCTAATGTACTACTCATTATGTTATTTGGTGCTTTAAAAGATGTTAAAAAGGTAAAATAATCACAAAATAACAACATATTCTGCCCTGGCTGGTGTGGCTCACTGGATTGAGTGCTGGCCTGCAAACCAAAGGGTCATCCTTTAGATTCCCAGTTAGGGCACAGGCCTGGGTTGCAGGCCAGGTCCCCAGTAGGGGGTGCTCAAGAGGCAACCACACATTGATGTTTCTCTCTCTCTCTTTCTCCCTCCCTTCCTCTCTCTCTAAAAATAAATAAATAAAATCTTTAAAAAAAATAACATATTCCAAGAATTTGTAGGTTTGATAAAGCAATACTGTACACTGAAACCTAAACACGAAATCTTACTAAGCTGCACATACTTCCCATTTCAGTCTACAAGATGTATTAATACACACTGTGCCAGTAATCTATCATGGACAGAAGATACAAAAGAAATATAAGCCCTGCCCTGACTAGTGCAGTTCCATGGGTTGGGCGCCATCCTAGGAACCAAAAGGTCATGGGTTAGATTCCCAGTCAGGACATGCCTGGATTGAGGGCCAGGTCCCCGAATGGGGACATGTGAGACGCAACCAATCGAAACTTCTCTCGCACATTGATCTTTTTCTCCCTCCCTTCCCCTCTGTCGAAAAATAAATAAAATCTTTTAAAATAATAACAAAGGGAGGAAGATAGGGAGGGAGGGAGGAAGACAGGGAGGGAGGGAGGGAGGAAGAGTCCTGACCGATGCGGGCATCACCCCGTAAGGTGAAAGGTCACTGGTTCCCTTGGGGTTGAGGTACCTGCCTGGGTTGCAGTTCTGGTAGGAAGCAACCAACTGATGTTTCTCTTGCACATCTATATTTCTCTCCGTCTCTTTCTCCCTCCCTTCTCCTCTCTCTGAAAATAAGTAAAATCTTTAAAATATTTTTTAAAAAAATATATAAGATATGCTCCCTGTTCTAAACAAGTTTCTTATACTTACATATGGTAATCTGTTTTAGGTAATATGTTTATTCGCCTGGCCATTTATGTAATCTCAGATTTATAAACAAATATTTACAATATTTACAAAAATGGCTTTTAAAAATCTCTTCAAGATTTAAAAAACTGGCAGCAACATGGAAGATTAAACAGAAAATCAACAAAAGAATAGTAAGGAGACACCTAAAATGGTTAAGGTGACAGATGATGAGGGCCTGAACTGAGACAGTGCAGTACAGATGGAAAGGAGTTAGATATAAAAGTAAAGAGTGGGAACTATTGGAGAGTGAAAACAAGGGAGAACGCTGAGGTTGCTGCCAGTTTTCCACTGTGGATGACTATGAGGATGGTACCACTGACTATGACAGGCAATAAATACAAAGAGGAGCAGGACTGAGGGAAAACACGAGTTCACATTTGGCTGTTGTCTGATGTACCTTGAGAACATCCTGGGGGAGATGGCCAATAGGCAGTCGGATATAAGGACCTGGACTGCGGGAGAGAAGTCTGAGATAATGAATTGAGAATTGGCAGCAAGAGATCACCTAGGAAGAGAATATAGAAGAGGACAGGAGCCTGACATCAGATAACTAAATATCATAATTAGTGTTCCTAAAGCCACGCTAGATAAAACTTTGCCCAGAATTAGATGTATTTCTATAGAAAAATATTCAATATATAATGTTAAATGACAAGAAAAACCTGCAAAGCTACGTGCTCAGTATGAACTGATTTTTACAAATATGTTGTAAAAAATAGAGTACTAGCAAAGGCACAGGGGGAAAAAAAAACATTAGAAGAGTAAGTGCCAAACTGTTAATAATGGTATCTATTTGAGATTATATAAGCCTTTTACATCTATATGTCTCTATAGTATTTCACTCAAAAAAGGACTATTTTTGTAAACAAGAAAAAAGAAAGGTAATTGTTCTTTTCTAAAAAAGTTATAGCATGTATCCTTGCAATATAAAAATGTAATAAGATCTGTTAGAAAAACACTTGGACGCTGGATTATTAAAGGGCAAATAACGTGAGCATACAACATGTAAGATTATGAAAAAAATGTTTAATCCACAAGTTGTACTATCAAAATAATGCAAATTAAAACATATCATTTGTTGCCTACTAAATCAGAACATAATTTTTTTAATAATAAAACTACTCAGTGTTGGTAAGGGTATACAAAAAGAGCATCTCAGACACCCTGATAGAAGTAAACTGGTACACTCAGGGAAATAATGTGACAATATATACCAATAGCCTCAAAAAGATTCTGAACATCTGATCTAAATTCTCTTTAGAAATTTAAGAAAACAGTCCAAAACAACTAAAATTGTGCAAAGATATTTCACCAAATCATTAACTCAAACAATCTAAATGCCAGCATTGAGACACAGCATAAATTTATGCAGGCATCAAAAGTCATGTTCATGTTTATCAAAACTTTTTTAAAAGTACATAATCTATAACCTAGCAATTCTGCTACGATAGAAACACTAGCACTTGTGCACAAGAACACATCACAAAGAACTTTTGTTGTGCAATATTTGTACTAGAGTAAAATTGCAAAAAACCTAAAAGCTCCTCAATACATGGGCGATTAAATCAGCTTTCTCAGACTAAGATCTGAGGACCCCTGGAAGTCCCCAAGATCGTTTTAGGGGTTCTGTGAGGTCCTTCCTTTTCCAAATATACATCAGTGTAAGGCTGGATTTTTTAAATATGCTTCAGCAGAAATAAGATAGTAGATCAGATTGTAGAGAGAAGCAGATATGAGAACCCTGCTATCTTCTAGTAAACCAGAGATTAAAATGATGTGCAAAAATGTAAGCAATGCCACCTTTCTCACTAAATTTTTAAAAAGATTTTTCAACAATATTATTTTATAATGGTTTATTTTTAATATACAAATAAAATTTTTAAATATTCTGAGTTTTCATTTCTAAAATGGTAAATACACTGCATTAGAAAACAAAACTTTTAGTCTAATAATTATTAAGTGTGTAAAGAAATCCTTAGACCCATGTGGTTAGATAAACTATGATACCATCATATTATGTAACATTATGATTGAGGATAACTTAGCTTTATAATGTAACTGTTTCAAAAGATATTCTGCTAACTAACGTATCTGTAATCAAAAAACGTTACATTTATAAAGATTTTTTAACACACGGGAAAATGCTTAAAATGTAATTTTAAGCAATAAAGCAGCCATATAAAATAAGCAGCCAATGGCATATAAAAAAATCTCATTTTAATTAAGAAAATAGCATGGAAAAGAGACTCGAACATAAAAAGTCAAAATATTAACTGTGGTTGATTACCTTTAAGTAAAGGAATTCGAGTTGATTTTTTTCCTTATTCATTATACTTAGAATTTTGTTTTTACATTAAGCATACAGTTTAATATCCAGGGGAGAAAATAAAGGAAGAAATTTGGTGCAAATTTATGTAACAGTTCTACTGAATCAAACCATTCAACTTCTACCAATTCAAAAGACTACAATAAGTGAAGGAACCTAATTCAACCGACAAATCGCCTATTTTATTAAGACATTAATGTATCAAATTTATGGGCTGGTTTCCATGTCTAACAAGAACACCCTTAATCTGGAATACAGTAATTTGCGATGACGGTAATACAAGTTACTAGTTTAATAGTTAGGTCATCTTTTAGCATTTTTCAAAGGTACCAGGGTAAAGATAATGGAGAAGGAACACTAACTCATCCCTCCCGTCTAAAATGATGAGGGAAATGAATCAGTGCGGGAATCGATTTAACGAGAGGACCCGCGGCAATGACATTCACAGGTGAGGGTCGAGTCCTTTCAGCGAAGAGGCTACCACTGCGCAGGAACAAGCTCCCCACCGGCAGGGGCAGCCCCTCCCCTGGCGCGACAGACAGCCCCCAGGACGCTCCTGCCGCAACCCGCCGCGGCCCGGGGGGCGCTCCCTCCGCAGTGCTAAACACTCCGAGACCTCAGTACGTAGTCCCCCAGCCCCTCTAGGCCTGACCCGGTCTTCCAGGTTTCACAGCGGGGACGCGAGATTTGAGGATCTTGATTCTCTGGCCCGCGGAAGGGGATGGGAAAAGGAACGGGTCTGGTGACCAGATTCGATCCCCGGAAGAAAAGGAGGGCCAGACCAAGACCCTAGGGCAGAGTGTCCAGTGGCCACCCCGCCCCCTCCGTGAGGGCAGCAGGAGTGAGGAGAAGCCAAGATGCCTGTCACCCGAGGCTCTTACCTCCTCCTCACACCACTGTCTGCCGAGCTCTCTGGAGACTCCCTGCGACGCCGCGTTGAGGAGCGATGAGCGACCCCGGACCGGAGTCCCGGGAGTCTGCGACGTCGGCTCCAGGTTAGTTCCCCTGATCTGGGAATGAGCACACTGCGCAGGCGCAAGCGCAGAGCCTTTCCTTCGGCTCACACGCCCCCTTCCTCCGGGTCCGCGGCCTCTCTAGTCCCGAGGCGCCTGCGCGCTGAGATACGGAGCCTGAGCCTGGGTTCTGGGCTCTGGGCTTCTTACCGGAAGTGCCTGTGGAGATTCAGCTGTGACTAGGGTTGCAGAAGATCGGCCTTAGATCTGGCCTCGGTTTCCCAGAAGTTGTTTCGGAACCGAGATCGGGAGGCGACCCGCGTCGCTGTTCGGCCTCCTTTGCCCTTTGCTGACCTAGAAGCAGCCGCACGCGTCCTCAGCCGGCTCAGCGATCCGGCCTGCACCGGACACACCTGCCTGCCTGACAACTAACCCGGCCTGCTCGCCGCGCTGCGGTCCTCGGAAAGCTGTTTACTTCAGATTTGTTTTGCAAACCCCCTGCGTTCCCCCGGCCGCAATGAAAATGCTCCTAACCCCCGCAGAGCTCCAGGCCCTCCAGCTGACTGGCCATTTCCGTCGGCGTTCTGGTCCTTCCCTCTCCTTGTTTTAGTTCCGCTTTTCTAACAGTGGCCGTAAGGACAGCTGCCTCCCTCTCCAACAGCAAAAGCTAGTCTGATGGAGAAAAAATAAATGGCATGCGTGTGCTGCATATTTGTGCTTGTTGAGCTTTACTATTTATACCCCAAGTTCCTTATAAATTTAAATGAGGGAAGAAGAGCCATCTCTGTGTGGGATTAAGGTATCATTACTTTGTGTCGGGGGCGGGGAAGAACTCATCAACTGACAAAAGGTTTTACCAGTTCAGGTTTTATAACTAGCCCTTCAAAACGTTCACTAGTCACAATATCTCAGGAGTATTTCAGTCAGATGTGATTATGGTGGAAAAATTTAAGAATCAGAGCTCAGATCCTACATCTGCAATTGACAAGTTTGTTATCCACTCAATGTTAATTCTCTTTCTCTGATCTTGATTTTCCTAAACTCTGAAATGGAAGCATGTGGCTTTAGTTCAACAGCGAAGCTTTTATTGGTTGCTTAAAATAATTTATCGAACATCTGCTGTGTAACAGGCACTGCGTTAAATGCTTTGCTTATTATCTCATTTTATCCTAAGAATAATTTTGGAAATTATTTTTCACAGTGTTTATTTTCTTTGTGTTAGGTGTTACAAATAAATAAAAATGAAATAACTGTCTTTATGGAACCACAGTTAAATAGTATACAGGGTCCAGCAGAAGTAACACCTGCTTGAGTGTGGTGGTAGGGTAATAATATGGGTGTGATAATCTATAGTTTTAATTTGAACATTTCACCTAAAATGCCATATGGTGCTTGAGTGTGATATTGTTATATTACAGAATTATATGCTTATGATTTTGTAATAAAAAAGGTGTTATTTGTGCCAGATCCTATGTGTGTGTGTGTGTGTGTGTGTGTGTGTACATACTACATACATACATATTTGGGATAAAAATATATAGGACAGTGTGAGAGACAAGTAATAGAAATAAGAAATACTAAGACCTTAAATAGACAAATGGGAAATGTATATATATGAATAGTCAATTCACAAAACAGGAAATTTAAGTGCCTACTATGTATTTTGCTAATGTTCAACTAAATAATGAAACGAAGACCAAAGAGATAATATTTCCCATGGATCTAATCAGCCAGCTTATTTAAAAAATGAATGAACTCCATTGGTGAGAACAGAATGAAATCAGCACTCATATTTTGTTTGGGATCTAAATTAGGACAAATATTTTATAAAGTTATTAGTCACATTCTACTTAGAAATGTTCAGATGAACTAATTCAGTAATTTTCCTTCTGCAAATTGTAAGGAGATACTCCAGAATACAGAGATTTATATGGAATAACAATAAGGAAAGTAAACAAGTTATCCAAACAAATGTCTTTCATTTACAAATGCAACTGTACTTTGTTATCACATTTATTTGTTGATGAGTGTTTCCTCTGTGCAATACAGTATGCTAGGATTTGTAAGGGTTATGAATTCATGATTTTTGCCCTGAAGTTCACAATCTACTCTGCTGTTCCTTTATTTACTACCATAAATAGTTGAGAGATTACTGTAATATAATAAGATTATGAGATCTTTGTATAGATTCTGGGTCAATTAAAATTTTTGTGATTTCCTTTATTGAGTAGAATAAAGAAGGAATCTGTACATCAAATGCAGGGTCAAAAAGAATCCTCAGAAAGTTTGAGTAATAATTTCTGAAAAATTCCATGTATCATCTTATGTATCAACTTATGAAGATCCAATTTATAAGCAAATGGTTTCTGGGTTCAAAGAAATCATCCCAATTGTAACATATTTGGCCAATTTATTTCTTAGACTAATTAATCATTGCTTGAATCATCAGCAGTTTATTTTGAAAGGTAATTAGAATCTTGATTTTAAGAGGCTTAAATTCCACAGTAATACGAATTTTTAAAGCTGTTCCCTTTTCATAAGTAATATGGGTGAAATAAGTAAATACCAGAAGCAAATGAAAATAACTTACAATTATTCATTTCTTTCATGGCTGGTCTTACACTAACAATCAATTTTAGAACTAGGGATTCATTTCTCTAAAACACATAATATAACCTGGAACTGTTAGTTAACCATTAGTATTTAAGTACTACATAATCATGGTTTGACACTCAGGTTATGATAAAAGGAGCTAAAACATCTTTTAAAAAAACTATCTGTTGTTTCAGGGACAATTAAATCAGCTCTTGGAGCAATGTCACTAATAAAGAAATAGTTACAGCATGAAAGCTAATTTTGTTTTTTCTTTTCTTTTTTTAATATATTTTATTGATTATGCTACTACAGTTGTCCCATTTCCCCCCTTTATTCCCCCCTGCCCTGCACACCCCCTCCCACCCACATTCCCCGCCTTTAGTTTATGTGTGTCCATGAGTCATACATACAAGTTTTTTGGTTTCTACATTTTATATACTATTCTTAACCTCCCCCTATTTTCTACCTACCATTTATGCTACTTATTCTCTGTACCTTTTCCCCCTCTCTCCCCCTCCCACTCCCCTCCCAAGGGAGAGTTATCCCCTGTTGATAACCCTCCATGTGATCTCCATTTCTGTGGTTCTCTTCCTGTTCTAGTTGTTTGCTTAGTTTGCTTTTGCTTTTGTTTTAGGTGTGATTGTTCACAACTGTGAGTTTGTTGTCATTTTACTGTTCATATTTTTTATCTTCTTTTTCTTAGATAAATCCCTTTAACATTTCATATAATAAGGGCTTGGTGATGATGAATTCCTTGAACTTGACCTTATCTGAGAAGCACTTTATCTGCCCTTCCATTCTAAATGAAAGTTTTGCTGGATAGAGTAATCTTGGATGTAGGTCCTTGTCTTTCCTGACTTCAAATACTTCTCTCCAGCCCCTTCTTGCCTGTAAGTCTCTTTTGAGAAATCAGCTGACAGTCTTATGGGAACTCCTTTGTAGGTAATTGTCTCCTTTTCTCTTGCTACTTCTGAGATTCTCTCCTTATTTTTAATCTTGAGTAATGTAATTATGATGTGCCTTGGTGTGTTCCTCCTTGGGTCCAACTTCTCTGGGACTCTCTGAGCTTCCTGGGCTTCCTGGAAGTCTATTTCCTTTGCCAGATTGGGGAAGTTCTCTTCCATTATTTGTCCAAATAAGTTTTCAATTGGTTGCTCTTCCTCTTCTCCTTCTGGTACCCCTATAATTCGGATGTTGGAACATTTAAAGATGTCCTGGAGGTTCTTAAGCCTCTCCTCATTATTTTGAATTCTTGTTTATTCATTCTTTTCTGGTTGAATGTTTCTTTCTTCCTTCTGGTCCACACCATTGATCTGAGTCCCAGTTTCCTTCCCATCACTATTGGTTCCCTGTACATTTTCCTTTATTTCACTTAGCATAGCCTTCATTTTTTCATCTAATTTGCGATCAAATTCAACCAATTCTGTGAGCATCCTCATTACCAGTGTTTTGTACTATGCATCTGACAGGTTGTCTATCTCTTCATGGCTTAGTTGTATTTTTTCTGGAGCCTCGATCTTTCATTTGGGCCATTTTTTTTCTCAGCACCTAATTTCGTTTTTTTAATGATAGAAAACTTTGGAAGAAATCCACTAAAATATTAACTGGACTATATTTTGAAGATGATATTATGAGTGATTTCTCTCTTTTTAATTGTCCATATTTTCCAAGTTTTTTGTTATAACATTACTTTAATAATCCATGGGGGGAAATGGAACATTTTCTTCTAAAAAGTATTGCTGAGTAGTACATAACTGAATCAACCAATTACCTTGCATTTATTTTTGCAGTCTCTGCATACAATATACTGCATGACTGTGAGTCAAAGGAGAGAAATAACCAAAAAGGATGGATGAACACTTGTGTCTACATGCTGTCTAGGGGTGGCAGCAAGGTACAATCATTCCCAGGACTAAAGTATGATACAGCTTCAACATGACACGAGTTCTCTTAACAATAGTCATAACAATTCTTTGCCAAATATTTCCAGTTCTCTCTTCTGGGCATGTGATGGCAATGCACTTCCTGGCCCCCTTGTGGTTGAATAGGGTCATATGACTAATTCAAGCATACAAATTATGAGAAGTGACATGTGTCATTTTTAGACTGGATCCTTTACTCATCAATGTGAGATACATCAGAGCTTGTTTCCCCTCTGGCACAGCAATAGGGAAGACTTGATATTGTGGCTGCTCCATCAGTTTGAATCAATGAGTGATTCCAATGAACAGAGCACTTCTGGGGGAGTAGGGGGATGGAATACAACAAACCTTGTTATATGCCACTGACATTTTTTGGGTGGCTTGTTACTGCAACAAAACTTATCCTGTCATGCCAGATAAACTGTTTTGTGCCCCTGAGATTTATGGGTGGCTGTTTCGCGCTGTATGAGGCACTGAGGCAGTGCTTCAGAGAGGCTATCGGCAACAGCATTGTTTCCTAGTGTGCTTTTCCTTCACAGGTGATTGCTCTATATGCATGATTGTTATGATTTGCCAGGTAAATAAATACATTTGTTGTAAGAGCAATAGTGATTTTTTTATTTTAATTTTTATTATGGAAAATATCAATCACATATAAAAGTAGAATATTGTAATAAACCATGTAACTACCTCTCATCTTCAGTGTTAACAATTCATAGTCACAGATCTTACCTCATCTATAGACTCTCTCTACCCATCTGCCCATAGCTGGATAATTTTGAGGCAAATCTCATGTACCTTTTCATCTCTAAATTTTTCTGCATGCATATTTAGAAGATAAGCCCTTTACAAAATAAAAATAATAATGCAGTGAACTCTCTTATATCCATTACCATAACCCAGCTTCAATATGAACAATCCTGTTTTATCCATAACTTTACCCACCCATATATTTTGAAGCAAATTCCATGCTTCATATCATTTCATTCATAAATATTTATATATATATAATATATATTTATGCATCTCTAGAGAAAATAGCTCTTCACAAAAACACGATAACAATACCATGTCACACCTGAAAAATTTAACAATTTTTCAATAATGCTAAATATTTAAGCAATTGTGTTTAATTTTCCAATTGTTTAAAAAATGTTATAATTTTGAAATAGTTTGTGGGAACCCAAAGAAGGTCAACATATTGAGATTGGCTGCTATCTAGTAATATTCCCTCTTTCTTTTTCATTCCTTGCAATTTAATTTTCAAAAAATCACGTGTTTTGGCCTGCAGAATTTTCAGTACTTGGATTTTTCTGCACCTACCTGCCCGTGGTATCTTTTAATGTGCTTTTCTTCCCCATCTTTCTTGTAAACTTTCAGCTAGATTTAGACACTTACTTTATACAGGTTCAGTTTTTTGGCAAGTCTACTTTGTAAGTGGTATAGTAGTCCCCCCATCCATATTTTGCCACTGTCAGCTGTAGTCTAAAAATAGTAAACAGAAAATTCCAGAAGTGAACAATTTGTAAGTTTTAAATTGTCCATTATTCTGAGTAGCATGATGAAATCTCAGCCATCCTGCTCTGTCCAGCCCAGGATGTCGATTCAGTTAACATTTATTTCACTTATTAATGGCCACAAAGCACAAGGGTAGTGATGTTGGCAATTCAAATATGCCAAAGAGAATATGTGAAATACTTCCTGTAAGTGAAAAGGTGAAAGCTCTCAATAAGGAAAGAAAAAACGTGTGCTGAGGTTGCTCAGATCTACAAGAAGAACAAATCTATCCATGAAATTGTGAAGAAGGAAAAAGAAATTTGTGCTAGTTTTGCTGTTGCACCTCAAACTGCAAACAATGCTGCCACAGTAAGTGATAAGTGTTTAGGTAAGATGGGAAAGACACTAAATTTGTGGGTGAAAGACATGAACACAAATGTTCCAATGACGGTAATGTGTTGCCCCAGAAAACATTGAGCCTATTTGAAGACTTGAGCAAGGGATCTCCCGAAATGAGTGACACCAGGCCATTTACTGTAAATAAGGGATGGTTAAACAAACTCAGGAAACGGCTTGGACTGAAAACTATAAAAATTACTGGAGACGCTGCATCTGCCTAGGAAGAAGCTGCTGCTACATTTCTGGCAGAGTTGAAAAAGTTGATAAAGGAGAAAGGATACCTTCAGTTGCAATGAAACCAGGCTGTTTTAAAAAAAAATGTCCAATAGAACCCATATTCATAAAAGTGCAAAGGAGGCATCAGGGCATAAAACATGGAAGAATAGATTAACTCTGGTACAACGTGGCAATGTTGGAGGGCATATGATAAAGCCATGAGTAGTGAACAGAGCAAAAAACACACGTGCTCTCAAAAACAAAAAGTACCTGCCTGTGTTCAGGCGACATAGTCGGAAAGCGTAGGTGACAGCCATCTTGTTTTTGCGATGGCTCCACCAAGGCGTCACAGAAGAAGGGTGAGCATGGCACTATAAGATATTTTGAGAGAGACACATTCACATAACTTTTGTTACAATTGTTCTATTTTATTATCAGTTATTATTGTCAATCTCTTGCTGTACCCAATTTATAAATCAAATTTTATCATAGGTAGGTATGTATAAGAAAAACAGTATATATAGAGATCCCTACTCTGCATGGTTTCAGGTGAGGGGTCTTGGAATGCATCCTCTGTGGATAAAAGAGGGCTATTGTATTGTGAGATACATAATATCTTGTTGGCTCTCTTTTAATAATGTTAACAACCATAGATAATCACTGCTTGGGTTCATTTTTTGATTTGGGGTTTGTAAAATGGTGACATTCTCATCTTTCTTTTATTTTTCCATTGGCTGGAATTCTTTTACAGAGAAAAAATTTCCTAAACAACTATTTAGTTTTCCTGAAATATAGTTCATACAGGAAAGGGAGATTAAATCTCTGACCTTTTACTTTACTGGCAGTTTTCAGAAGAATAAATAAGCTGGTTCCCTTGTATCCTCTAAATGAGACTAGTGGTGGTGGGGACAGGTGTTAATATATAGAAATTAAATATATGTATATGTATGTATATAGGTATGTATGATACTAAACCAGTTCTTTAGATTCTTTTTAGCATTTCACCATTGTTAATCCCAATTTTTAATACCATAATAAACCCATGTAATATGTATTGCCATAATCATAATACTAAAAATATTATTAAAATTGACAAAGGGATTGTACTTAAATTTAAATCTGATTAGGATTTACTATAATTCTAATGTTAGATTTATACTTTTTTCTTTCAAGTCATAAAACAGGTCAATAAGAAAGGTTTTTCAAAACTATTTTTATATATCTAAGGATAATCACAACTGAATTTATCTACAAAAACTCAAAGATATAGGCAGATCATATTAGTACACAGTTATGCTAATTTTATGTTTGGAGCTGGCATAAGGAAACTCACCAGAGCTCAAATGTGTTGAAATGGAATTGACAATATCATCCTATTTATAGAGAGAAGAACCAACTGTTAGTGATCTAATTTCACTGCCAGTTAGCATGTAAACTGGAGCCAGGAAGAGAACTGAAATTCAAACCAGAGAAGTGAAATTAATTATCCTGCTTGTCACTCGAATAATGGTATTTTGTGAGAACAAGCTCAAAACAAAGGTTTAATAGCCTTTCTGAGGTACGTACATAAGTTTAACTTTGTGCATAATTAGGAGAAAAAATGAGTTGTGGTTGTCATCTCTTTTCCTTGTATATATTCAAAAAAAGATATCATGTTTTCAAACATTGGAAGAGAGTTTTAGCTTTCTTCAGCTGGGGAGACAAGATGGAATACACCACTGGGTGGCAGAAACCAAGCCCTGTAGACATGCAGTAACCCTCTCCGGATTGGCAATGAGACGCCCGATCTGAAATCTTTGGGGAGATCCCCTGTGAGATTATCTCTGAGCCTGCCTGGTCTTCAGCAGCCAAGAGGCTGGCTGCAGGGCTCTGCAGCAGCATCCTGCAGTCAACAGAGCAGTGGCAAATAGCTCAGCCTCCTGGTGTTTACATTACTGAAGCTCAGATTGTTGCAGGACCCCACAGAGAGAGAGAAAAGAGCCCCAAAAATGATTGCTTGAATTTTTCCTCCAAACTTAGAACAGATTACACCTGATTTAGAAAATAAGGGAATGTGATAGTTATTGTATAATGGCATTGTGGAATAAAATTCATTCCCGTTATATATAGTTGTATAGTGGTGATCTCTCAGTGAAAAGCATACAGATAGAACAGAAACTCTGCCTTGGCTGGTGTGGCTCAATGGATTGAACATTGCCCTGAGAACCAAAGGGTTGCCAGTTCGATTCCCAATCAGGGCACATGCCGGGGTTTCAGGCCAGGTCCCCAGTAAGGGGCATGTGAGAGGCAACCACACATTGATGTTTCTCTCCCTCTCTTTCTCCCTCCCCTCCCCTCTGTCTAAAAATATACATAAAATCTTTTTTTTAAAATCCTATTCTCTATTATGCGAGATGATGACTTTTTAAAAAGTATATTTTATTGATTATGCTATTACAGTTGTCCCATTTTTTCTCCCCTTTATCCTCCTCTGCTCTGTACCCCCCTTCCCTCCAGCATTCCCCCACCTCCTTAGTTCATGTCCATGGGTTGTACATGTAAGTTCTTTGGCTTCTCCATTTCCTGTACTATTCTTAATCTCCGTCTATTTTGTACCTACAAATTATGCTTCTTATTCCCTGTACCTTCCCCCTATTCTCCCCCGACCCTGTCCCCACTGATATCTCTCCATGTGATCTCCATTTCTGTGACTCTGTCTGTTCCCATTGTTTGATTAGTTTTTTTGTTCTTGTTTTCATTTTTTTAGGTTCAGTTGTTGATAGTTGTGAGTTTTACTAATTCACACTTTTGATATCCTTTTCCTTAGATAAGTCCCTTTAACATTTCATATAATAAGGGCTTGATAATGATGAACTTCTTGAATTTGACCTTATCTGGGAAGCACTTTATCTGCCCTTCCATTCTAAATGATAGCTTTGCTGGACAGAGTCATCTTGGGTGTAGGTCCTTGCCTTTCATGACTTCAAATACTTCTTTCTAGCCCCTTCTTCCCTGAGAGGTTTCTTTGGAGAAATCAGCTGATAGTCTTATGGGAACTCCTTTGTAGGTAACTGTCTCCTTTTCTCTTGCTGCTTTTAAGATTCTCTCCTTATCTTTAATCTTGGGTAATGTGATTATGATGTGCCTTGGTGTGTGCCTCCCTGGGTCCAACTTCTTCGGGACTCTGAGCTCCTGGACTTCCTGGAAGTCTAGTTCCTTTGCCAGATTGGGGAAGTTCTCCTTCATTATTTTTTTAAATAAGTTTTCAACTTCTTGCTCTTGTTCTTCTCCTTCTGGTACCCCTATGATTCAGATGTTTGTATGTTTAATGTTATCCCAGAGGTTCCTAAGCCTCTCCTCATTTTTCTGAGTTCTTCTTTCTTCATTCTGTTCCGGTTTCATATTTATTTCTTCCTTTTGTTCCAAATCATTGATTTGAGTCCTGGTTTCCTTCCCATCACTATTGGTTCCCTGTATGATTTTCTTTATTTCACTTTGTATAGGCTTCACTTTCTTTGTGGCCATACTCAACCATTTCTGTGAGCATCCTGATTACCAGTGTTTTGAACTCTGCATCCGAAAGGTTGGCTGTCTCTTCATCACTTAGTTCTTTTTCTGGAGTTTTGATCTGTTCTTCCATTTAGGCCATATTTCTTTGTTGCAGCGCACTTGTTACATAGTAAGGAGTAGAGCCTTAGGTATTCATCAGGGGTTTGGGGAGAGGCAACCTGCTTCACTGTGTTGTTACGCTGTATGTAGGGGGGGGTCCAAGAGGGAAAAATGCCACTTGCTCAGCTCTTGCTCTGCTTTCAGTCACTTCCCCCACTACTCACAAGCGAATAGCATCATTCTGGTGCTGATTCCCGGGTGGGTGGGCTTGTGTACATTCTAGGACCCTGTGGGTCCCTCCAGTGTACTCTGCTGTGAGACTGTGAGTTTCTCCCACCACCATAACCCTCACAGGATTTTACAGCCAGAGGTT
The DNA here is from genome assembly GCA_004026765.1 of Micronycteris hirsuta. NCBI lineage: Eukaryota > Metazoa > Chordata > Mammalia > Chiroptera > Phyllostomidae > Micronycteris > Micronycteris hirsuta. The sequence continues at coordinate 9,321 of PVJI01012000.1, read as the reverse complement.
TTGAAGCTTTCCTTTCCTGCACTGTACCCCTGGGGTTTGCAGTCTGTCCCGCTCCCAGTTCTTCCTCCTGGTTTATCTTCATGCAGATGTGGGACCATCTGGTCTGCCAGCTGCTGCCTTGTTGCATGTCCTCTCCACCCTGGCTGCCTGTCTCCGCCCCTCCTACCAGTCTGGATGAATGTTTCTTCTTTAACTCCTTGGTTGTCGGACTTCCATATAGTTTGGTTTTCTGGCAGTTGTGGTTGCTTTTGTTTTTAAATTGGTTGTTGTACTTCTTTTGGTTGTGTGAGGAAGTGAAGCATATCTACCAATGCCTCCATCTTGGCCGGAAGCTCAAGATGATGACTTTTTATTAGCTTTTTTATAACACATTTGGTAGTCAGTTCAAAAGTAGATTGTCTCTTTATTAAATTTCTTTGAGTTGCTCCTTCAAATCAAGAAATAGAACTGGTTACCAGAAGAAACATTTCTGCATACTGTTAGGGTGGTCAGTGATGCCAGCTGTGAAAGAATTCTCAAAGAGAAGGAAATGTAAAGAATAAAGTTTTTATTCACTCTCCAAGAAAGGAGAGGGGTGTAGTATGAAGAGATACACCAGCCTTGAGGGGCGGGGGCCTTGGATTAAAATAGAGTGGTGGGGGGTTGCTGCTGTGTGGCCCCTGGGCTATTGGGACATTGTACCAGAGGCTGCAGTTTGTCCCAGTGTTACCTTCTGCCTGTGGCTGCAGGGAACTGTTAGTTCGTTCTTGCTTCCAGTAATTTCCAGTCCTGGGAACAAGCTCAGAAGAGTAAAATGACGGTCATATTTAACAAAGTCACAGGCCTGCTTGGCAAATGGTGCCACGATAGCAAATGGGGCCGGCTTTGTCCTTTCACATACTTTACCATTCGTCTTAACTATTAAAAAAAACCCAGTAGAATCATATGGACTCTATTATATGTGTATATTGAGTTAAACAGGTTAAAGACATTTTAAACAGGTTAAAGGAAAATATAGAAGTACGCATTGAACAGGAGGTGTCTCATTTTTCCTCCTGAAGGAAGGCTTTACAAAAGCATCTGCTATGTTTGAACAGTGATATACAAAGAGGCAGGGTAATATGGGGCCACATTTCCTCATGTGGCATTTTTTCCCTATTATGGTCATTTCCCTGACCATTTCCTTCCTAACATCAAATACTGCTGGACAGGATCCCTGGTCTTAATGCTATTATTTTTCCTAAATAGAATTTTCTTCACTGACTTTTCATTTGTTTTCATTTCAATGATGGCTTATCATTTCTATTACACACTGGGTTTTCTAGTTGTCTTTTATATATTCTTTAGATTTAGGTTTGTCTAAGAGTATTAATAGTCCCCAAAACATCAGAAGCTTAAACTAGATGCTTATTTTTCTTTTGCATCAACATCCAGATACTGATGGACTAAGGCTGCCAAGGAACTCTGTTTTATGATGTCAACACAGACTTTGGATTCTTTTAGTTTTGCTGTGTCATCTGTGGCCTCTATTCTCATGGCTCAAGAAGTTTACTTCGGATGCAAGGATCAAGTCCATATTTCAACCAGCAGGAAGGAGGAAAGAGGCATAGTGGGTCAAAGGGTTCATGTGAACTGTTTCTTAAAGAGGGGTCTCTGAAGCTGCTCTAGTATGTACTCTTCCTTATATCCACTGGTCATAACTTATTCTCCTGTCCACAGGGAAGAGTGGGGAATTGTCTTTATTTGGGGAGCTCCTATGCCCAGCTTGAAAGTCTAATGGTAAAGTGGGTATTAGGAGGAAATAGCAGTTTCTGTCACACTCTATTTGAACCATGGTGCCTTTGGGAGCACCCTAGTTGCAAGAATACAATAATATTTCACCAAATAACATAGATCTGAGAAGGCCTTGCAGGTTATTGCAACTACACAATAAAGACTGACTTTTCAGTTACACTGGACACCCTCTCAATAACATTGTCAGTGTATAATCTTCACCTTCAAAGTCAAATACAAAACTTTCCTTCCACTCCTCACTCTTTTTCTTGCCTAGTCACGTTTTAAGAAGAGTGTTTGCTGTCACCAACTCCCTTCCCCACCTCCTTTACTTGTCTTTGACCTTCTCCAGAATGGCTTCCCCCTAATTATTCCACTACTCTTGCTAAGGTCAACAGTGACTCTCATGAGACTAATCAGGTGTTTTTCTGTCCTCTTCCTTGGCTTTTCAGCAGTTGGCAAGAAACTTCCTCTCTTCTGTTGAATTCTGTGGCACTCTTCCAGAAGCTCCTTGTAAATCTCTTGTGAGCTTCTCCTCCATCTGAACACAAAAGATGGATCCCCTAAGAGCTCAGTCCCAAGTCCTTCTCTTCTCCACCACGATACCTACATGAATTCAGATGCTGCAGATTTCAATTATCAACATGTGCTGCAAATTCCCAGAATTACTTCTATAATTTGATCTTTATTCTGTTTTGTAGTATTTTTTTCAATGCCTGGGCAAGCAAGTGACTACCTTGTCTTTGATTAGCCAAAGCTGCTTTTTTATTATCTGAATAAATGAAACATTTTTAAATGTGTGTGCTTGTTAGTAAGTTACCAATTGTATAGCTATATTAAGAGAAAAAAATCATAACTTATCATATTTAGTCTTTTTATTCCTTTCGTTAAAACAAGTTTATTTAAACAGCAAGATGCTTGACTTGAAGGGAAGACTATCTAGGATTCATGTCTTTTAGAGTTATTTTTCCTTACTTAAAGATAGATTTCCCTACATGTATCAGCTATGTACAAAAAAGTTATAAAATTGTCCTTGGTCTTACAATGATAAACAAAAAACATTAAAATTCTCCAATCAAACAAGGCGTGCAAGGTTTTTTTATGTTGTTCCTTTTTTGTTAAGCATGAGAGCAAAATAACTTACTGGAATATAAAGATAAGAGCTGAATAAGCATGCCACTAATGGAGAAAGGGGGTATTTTCACAAAACTAGTGTTTTCCCCCACCCCATTGTTACAGAACAGACAGGGGCGCTGATGATATGAAAGACCCCCTTTTTTCCCCCAGGGGTTCCTCCCCCTTACCAGGTTTGCTTTGCCCACCGCCAAGGGGAAAGACATAAAAGGAAAGGAATTATTATTTATTTAGAAGTCGTACAGACTAAAGTTCTTTAGAACACGCATAAACACACACAATCCTTCCCTCTTCCTCTGCCCCATCTGGGGTACCCTATCTCAGGCAGGTTTCCCGCACCATCCACGTGGCAAAATGAAAGCACTTCCAAAGCCCCGTGGTCCCCACTCGCCAAAACCGCGTGATCCCAACTAGATGCCCAAGCCGAGTGGTCCCAAAAAGAGATGCCAAATGGCTGCCCCGCCTGGGTTTAAATCCCAGTGCCAATCTTTCTCTGCAGCCTCATTTCTGGCTCCGCCCACAATTGGCCACAGCTGCCAGCAGTCAGGGCAGGTGGAGCCAATTATCTCCAAGCTCTTCTGGACCCCATTACAAATCTCTCTTTGGGGGCTTCCCCTCTTGGCTGCACCCTGTTACACCATCTCCATTTGATGTTGAGCAAAACGTACCATTGGTGCCCTGACCAGTGTGACTCAGTGGGTTGGGTGTTGTCCCACAAAGGAAAGTTTGGGTTGATTCCCTGTCTGGACACATGCCTGCATTGTGGGCCCTTCCCTGGTTAGGACATGTGCAAGAGGCAGCCAATCTGTTTCTCTCCCTCTCCTTCTCCCTCCCCCTTTCTCTAAAAATAAATAAATAATATCTTTAAATAAAATAAAATAACATACCATTGGCCATTTAGTTAAAAAATGCAAATGCTTGTGCACATACATCAGTTACTTTATGCACAGCAAAGGAATGGGGGAGGGAGAAATAAAAGAATAGAGAAAACTACTGTAGTAGCCAGGATGTGATAGAACCAAATTACAGTTTTCTAACTGAGAATGTCTTCTTGGTCTGGAGGAACAGAGTTCTGGAGTAAAGTAGCAGGTTCCCTTTTTAGTAGACACCTCCTGTCTGCTGCTGGAACACATTAATTGTATCTTTATCCTCCATTTTCAACTCTGCAGGTGTGCCTGTTTCATTGATTGGCTGCCAGTCAAATCCGAATCTGATCTGCCATGTTGACAAACCCTGTCATTCAAATAGGCTTTCATTAGTTTCCTAAGTAGCGTATGCCTCTTAATCTTAGATTGCACCACAGAGCCATTCTGCCCCACCACCTTTAAATTAATATGATCCTTGTCCTCAGTCTTGACTCCTTCCTTGGGTTTTTCAATGGCCACAGTGATCAAAGGCGTACCAGATCCGAACCTAAGGAGCACAAAAACAGCACTAGGAGTGACAGAGGAGGTAGGCGGTGGCGGTGGCAGTGGAGGAGTCTTTTCATTCTTTAAACTGTCAACTTACATAAATAATTAGGTGTCTTCTGTTTCTCAGACACATTCCTTAATATTATTAAGAATTAAAGAAAAGAAACTAAAGACAATGTCTCTTTCATTGCAAACTTTAAAATGTACTTGGGAACACATTTATGCATTATATGTATAAATATACACATGTATTTGCAACGTATACATAATTATATGTGCACAAACAGGAACTTCAAACCCGTCTAGGGATAAGTACAGGTTGATACAATGAGTCTTTCTGTGCCTTAGCTTAGTCATTTATAAAATAAGGACAACAATACCTACATCACAAGGTTGCTGTAAAGGCTAAGTGAGCAATGTACATGGAAGTATCTCATAAGCTTTAAGAAGAATTCAGTATCTCATAAATACCTGAATAAACCTGAGATATTTTTGTGCTATCCCTCTCAGAGTTTTATTCTCCATGGGACATTACTGAAGTTTGTCTACCTTTGCCTTGAATTTTTTCTTCAGACTAAATGATCAGTTGTGAGTTCTGGTGTGAAACACTGAGATAGCAAGTGAATATTAGAGGAAATTCAAATCTACTTTTAATGGAAAATGCCTTGCTTTGCCTACTGATACCTATTCATATGACCTACTTATATGCAGACATGTGGGTCTTCTACTCTGCCATGCCCAGTCCCAATCAGAAGCCATCTGCTTTCCAAAGCCTGTGGCTCTCTGCCTTCACCAGCTACACAGAATACCAGAATTCCTGGGTCCTCCTCAAAGTTTATTTTTTAATTTTCGGCTGTTCAACTCATATCAAAGCCTCAGCTGAAAGAAGTGGTTCTTAGGAGTCATCCAAGGTAAGGTTTTTCCCCTTGGCTTAAATTGGATTCTAAGAAGGCATGCTTGACTATATTACTTAGCCCACTGTGAAATCACCAATACTGAATTGAATTTTGACACTATGCTTGCAGATTTTATCGAAATTATTATAAGAAAAAGTTATATAAAATTTGGTCTTATTTGTCATTATTAAGCAAAAGGAGGTCATTTTTTTGCCCAGTGGCTTCTGTGGGTCTCTTGTCAGGGATTGCTATTAAAATTTAAAGCCTGAAAGAATGATGTATAGGTGCTCTTCTTTTTTTCTGAAGGTTTTGAAGTCTATCTTGGTTTTGTCCTGCTTTAGTTTGGTCCTCCTTTAGTTTAGTCAGGACCATAACTAAATGATCAGCCTCACTAAGTGCACAGGTGTTATGGTCACTTTTTACCTTCTTTCATGGTTGATTCTCTGTTTCCATTTTAGATGATTGACAGACAGATAGATAGATAGATAAAAAGAAAGAAGAGGACAGATGGATGGATGGATGGATCTCCTTTATGATAAGCCACAAAAATCTTTTAAAGAAAGATTTTCTTCTCTGTTATTTTTTTTCCGCACATTTTGAGAGTTTTGTTTTATTCACCACAAAGGAAATAATGTATTTTTAATAATTTTTTAAAAGATTTTTATTTATTTATTTTTAGAGAGAGGAGAAGGAAGGGAGAAAGAGCAATGTATGGTTGCCTCTCACATGGCCCCCACTGGAGACCCGGCCCACAACCCAGGCATGTGCCCCAACTGGGAATCGAACCGGAACCGCCTGGTTCCCAGCCCGCTCTCAATCAACTGAGCTATACCAGCCGGGGAAATAATGCATTTTTTAACATTAAAGGAAATTTATCATTCAGAGAGTCATTTTAAATACATAAAAAATATTGGAACCAGGGTTAAAGAAATTGAATAAGATATTTATAGTTATCTTCTCAGAAGTTGAATACTGCAATAATATTTAAATATATTTCAAATTTCAGTTTAATCTTTCTTAAAAATGATCAATGGCCCTGGCTGGTATAGCTCAGTGGATTGAGTGCGGGCTGGGAACCAGAGGGTCCCGGTTCGATTCCCAGTCAGGGCACATGCCTGGGTTGCGGGCCAGGTCCCCAGTGGGGACCATGTGAGAGGCAACCATACATTGCTGTTTCTACCTCTCTGTCTCCCTCCCTTCCCTTCTCTCTAAAATAAATAAATAAAATCTTTAAAAAAAAAATCATCAATGAATAGATTTCAATTGTGATTTGATTTGCATTACTAATTTACACATGAATTCTATTGAATAACATAAATTAGAATTGGTTTTATATATTGAGGACAGCAAAAGCACAATCACAAAAGAATATGACCTGCTTTGTTTAAATTGCAAGACCTCTTAAATTATAATTTTATTCTCCCATGTTTTATATTTTTCTTAGGAAATGCAATGCAAAAAAGCTTTGTAATAAAATTCACTCCACCCAAAAAGGCCATAAAATCTTGGCAGATTTATAAAGCTAACTGTATTTTTTAAAGGGCTATTTCATCAAAATATTTTTAAATGAATTAGACTTTATGTTTTAAAGCAGTTTTAAATTTACAGAAAAAGTGAGGGAAAAAGTACATTGCGTTCCTACCCATGGTACTGTTTTATTTTTAATGAGAATGATTTAAGAAATTTTTAAGCCAAGATTATTTTCTCTGTCCTTTAACTGTTCCCTCCAGAATCTCATAAGTTCAGTGTTAGTTAAATTAGATAAATAAACTCAACTGTAGGTCTCATGAACATTATCAATATTATTTTATTCTGAAGGGTACTCTTTAAATCATCTGCATCTTTTGTTACTTTTCCCCCCCACTAAACCTGATATTGTTTATATGAGGCAGTAGAGTATAAGGCAGTGATTTTGCTGTTAATTCAAAGAGATGATTTCATTATTACAATAGGTCATTGGGAGCTGTGACCGCTAGTGAACTCCATTGTCCTATTCATAGACGTTACATGGTTACATGGATCACAGCTTTAAGTGAAACATGATAATCATAGCGTTGCTTAAACTGAACATGACTGAAATCAATATACCTACGCATATGTTAATGACAAAAATATAAAAAAGATACTTAATAAGTGTTACTAGAATCATATTTTAGCATCTCCTTTAGGATGCCTCTAATTTCTCTGTTCTGATATTCTTTCTACACATTTCATCCATTCGTGCCAATTTTAGTGCCTGGCTCTTTTTCTTGATCAATTCTTGCTCAGAGGCAATTTTGAGAACATCTGATATATTATAAATTCCTCTTTACTCTTCTTCATTAGTTCCAAGTGTTTTCTTTTCCTAATTTTTTTTTACCATCTTAACCATTTTTAAGTGTACAGTTCACTGGTATTAAATACATTATATTGTGCAACCATCACCACATCCATTCTCAGAACTTTGTTTTTACACCTTCAAGTTTCTTTTTATTAGCATTTTATTCTCAGTCTCTGTTACCTTCCCATAGAAAGGATATTTCCAGAATTTTATCGCTCCAAATCTGACTCCAGGGCTATGCAAAGGGCTACATATTTACCATCAGATGCTGAGTCTATTTTCCTGCATAGGATCTCTTTTCATTTTGTAAAACCAAAACTCTATACCCATTAAATACTAACTACCCATTCTCCGCACCTCCCAGTTCCTGGCAACCACCATTATATTTTCTGTCTTTATGATTTTTGACTATTACAATTACCTCATTTAAGTGAAATAATGCAGAATTTCTCTTTTTGTGACTGACTTATTTTACTTAACATAATGTCATTAAGATTCATCCAGCCCTGGCTGGTGTGGCTCAGTGGGTTGAGTGCCAGCCTGCGAACCAAAGGGTTGCTGGTTTGATTCCCAGTCAGGTCACTTGCCTGGGTTGCAGGCCAGGTCCCCAAATAGGGGTATGGAGTGGCAACCACACATTGATGTTTCTCTCCCTCTCTTTCTCCCTCCCTTCACCTCTTTATAATAATAAATAAATAAAATCTTTTTTAAAAAAGGAAGGAAATACTGACACTCAGATGAATCTTTCCTCCCCATCCCCCCACTACCACTCCCTGTGGACTCAGATATTCCTGTGGAAAATCCCTAATTATTGGTATTTGCAGGGGTTTTTCTCTTGAGTTGGTCAGGTTCCCCAAAAAGTAGTATACTAATGTCTTGGTGTTGGGGAAAGTGTTGGGATCAGGGATTGGGTAAATCTCTGCTGCCATCTTTCTCAGAATCAAAGGAGGGAAGAAAGATCAGGTTTCACCATTAAAAGTGTAGGCTTTCACTTACTAATTTTCCTGATTTCAGTTCTGAGCTTCCTGCACTATGTAAAAAATAAACAAAATGGAATTTTTAAAAATGACTTTTTGAAAACACACCATTCTAAAATTCAGCATATCAAAAACCAAACTATTGCTATCCTCCCCAAACCTTCTCTTTTCACAGTTTGCTCATCTTGATAAATGATGACTTTATCCTTCTGGTTGCTCAGGATAAACTTGGGCATCATTCTTCACTGTTTTTTTTTTTTCTATCACACATTTATCAATCAGGAAATCCTCTTAGCTATACCCTCAAACTATATCCACGTCTCACCATCTGTTGCAAACAACCATGGTGTCTAGTCTATTGCAGATCGCTCCACCAACATTATTTTTTGACCTGTAGCCAGCAAAAAAATATATTTTATCTATTTTCAGCCATAGCTTTCTCTTCTGGACCTGACCACCTGTACTCTGACTTGTGGTAGCTATGAGCTTCCTCCCAGTCTAATCACAGGTTTGGATCTTACTACACTTGACCTACATCAAATCCAGGAAGGTGAGGGCACTGATGGCAAAGAAAGGAAAAAAGCAAAAGCAGTAAACTCTCCACCTCGCAATTCTCTCTCAGGTCATGCAAACTATTTCTCAGAAAATAACTGCGAATGCAGATAAGGTCAAGTTCAAGAAGTTCATCACCACCCAGCCTTTATTGTATGAAATGTTGAAGGGAGTTATATGAGGTATGGAGGAATATCAACAGGGGAGTGGTAGGGGGAGAGGGTGGGAATGGGGCACAGAACAAGTAGCATAAATGGGAGGTAGACAACAGACAGGGG
>PVJI01011999.1:0-52036 GCA_004026765.1 Micronycteris hirsuta | reverse complement strand
TTTTTTTTAGACAGGGGAAGGGAGAGAGAAAGAGCGGGAGAGAAACATCAATGTGTGGTTGCCTCTTTAACGCCCCCTACTGGGGACCTGGACCGCAACGCAGGCATGTGCCCTGAGTGGGAATCAAAACCGAGACCCTTTGGTTTCCAGGCTGGTGCTCAAACCACTGAGCCATACCAGCCAGGATGCAATTGCCTACCTTTTAAAAAAATTTTTTTATGTATTTATTTTTAGAGAGGGGGATAGGAGGGAGAGAAACATCCATTAGTTGCCTGTTGCATGCCCCCAACTGGGGACCCGGCTTGCAACCCAGGCAAGCCCTGACTGGGGATTGAATGATGATCCTTAAGTTTGCAGAATGACCCACAACCCACTGAGCCCCACCAGCCAGGGCTGCATAACTTTAACAAATTCTTTTTTATTTATTGATTTTTAGAGAGAGAGGAAGGTGGAAGAGAGAGAGAAACATGGATATTTTGTTCCACTTATTTATGCATTCACTGGTTGATTCTTGTATGTGCTTTGACTGGGTTTGACCCTGCAAACTTGGCATACGGGGATGATACTCCAATCAACCGAATTACGGGGGTGGGGGGGCGGGACAGGCCTCTCCTATCAATTTCAAAAGTTATGCAGTTGTGGCCTTGGCAGGGTAGTGCAGTTGGTTGGCATGTCTTCCTGATACATGGTGGTTGAGGTTTCTATCCCATTCAAGGCACATACAAAAATCAACAAATGAATGCATAAATAAATGGAACAACAAATGTGTGTTTCCTTTCTTTTTTCTCCCTTTCTCTCTCTCTTAAAGTCAAGAAAAACTTTTTTAAAAATATAGTTATTGATTGTTGTAAACCAACCTACATCACTGATTTGCAGGGGACTAGCCCCACCCATTTCTCGGCAGGGTCGGATATGGGCAAGGTGCCGCTTCACAGCGGCAGGCGACTAGGGGCAGTTCCCACAAGTCTGGCTTGTGACTTGCATGGTGTAAATGTGGCAATGCTTATTTGACCTCTAAAAAACAAAGGACTGCACAGCAGAAGGCGACCATGGGCAGTCCACCCGCAAGTCTCACTCTGTGCCGGCTTGCTTTAGCACTCCTGAGAGTTAGAACAATTCTAATGGCTTGTAAAATGTTGGAAGCTGAATCATCCTGACCATCCTCACACAGGAAAGGGTTAAGGAGCAGTTAGCCATTTGGCAAGCCAAGCTGCCTCAATGCAAAAAGCAAAGCAGTCTGTTAATTGATGAGAGAGGCCTGGGAGAAGTCATTACCAAAAATATTTTAAACCATTCTCACTGAAATTCAGAAATTTATTGTTCTTCTTTAGACCAGAGATATAGGAAAAGATTTTAATGGCTAGAAAGCTTAGTGATTTATACTTCAGAAAGTTTGTAGATAAGGACCATCTGTTGCTTAGGATTCCAAGGACACTGGCAAATGTTTATGCTTCAAAGAACAGCTAATTGGGTTAGAAGTACCTTGAATTAGATGACATCTCTCTCTCAAATTTCCTGAGCACAAAGACTTACCTCTACATATATTTCTAATTACTAATTTAGAGTTATCTAGGACCTAAGAAAATGTGTATATATATATATATATATATATATATATATATATATATGATACAGAATATATATATATGTCTAGCCAATTATTAGTGCTTAAAATAGTTAGTACTGATATTATTTCTAGCTGTTTGATGATAATTCCTTATCAGAATACCCATTTGTTTAACGTGAATAGAATTTGTAGCCTTTTTAATTGCCCACGTGTTATTTCTTGGTGATTTGTGACTTGCAGCTGCTCTTTACTAACTGTGAAAGATGTGTGTCTGTTTTTTTATCACTACTGTTGTAAAACATGCCTTGTCTTTAAAATAGAGATAGTTCCTTTGTCTAGGGAGTCAGTCAGTTTTAGGCCAAGAGACTGGCAAGAAAGCTGGTCTCTCAGGTTCAATAAACTGGCCTAAGACACCAAAGAAAAAGAGTGTCAGACTCCTTCATTCCGCCTTACTGTCACCCTCCTTCGGAGAACACCATAAGAAGTGCAGCAAGCAGGCCTTCTGCACTGATGAAAAAGCAAAGTTCTACAGCCAAGATTACTCTACCCAGCAAAGCTATCATTTAGAATCAAAGGACAGAGAAAGAGTTTCCCAGACAAGAAAAATCTAAAGGAGTTCATCATCACCAAACTAGTATTACATGGGGTGTTAAAGGGTCTTCTTTTAGGAGAAGGGAAAAAATATGAAGAATAAAATGGCAATAAATACATACCTATCAACAATTGAATCTGAAAAACAAAATGAATGAACAAGCAGAACAGAAACAGACATAGATACAGAGAACATTGTGGTGTTGCCAGATGTGACCAGTATTCGAGACTTGAGGGGTTGGGTGAAAAAGGTGAAGGGGTTAAGAAGTACAGATTGGTAGTAACAGAATAGTCATGGGGATGTAAAGTAGAGCATAAGGAATGTAGTCAATAATATTCTAATAACTACATATAGTGTCAGATGGGTACAAGATTTATCGGGATGATCACTTAGTAAGTTATATAATGTTTAATCACTGGGGTGTACACCTGAGACTAATATAATATGGTTTGTCCACTGTAATTGAAAAATGAAAAATGATTTAAAAGAAAAAAGAAAAAGCAATAGGACTTGGGTGATTGCGTAAATGAGGAGGCCAAAAAGAGAAGGAAGTTTTAAAAATCTCCCACTTCTGAGCCTGTGAGTCAGTGTCGAGGTATGCTATGGGTGACATGAGGCAGAGCCTCAGCTGCTCTGTCCAAAGAGATACAAGAGTGATTAGGCAGGCCGGTGGTTCTCAAGCGTGGTTCCAAGACCCGCGTAGTCAGCATTGCCTGGGATTGTTACAATGCCGGTGCTCAGGCCCTGCCCCAGACTACTACACCAGAAATGCTGGGAATGGGGCCTCACAATCTGTGCTTTAACAAACCCTCCCAGTGGCTCTTGCACACAATTCAGTTAACAGCTGAGCTAGGCCAGTTAAATGTCTCTTTTTCCTTTCAAGAAATTGAAGTGGGATACGTAGGGAGAATCAGTCTGTTGATTGTGGGGAGAGAAGCTAAAAGCTGGTTATAGAGAGACTGTGAGTGCGCTGGAATTATGACTAAGCAGAAACCGTAACTACAGGCAGTTGTTGGCTGGTACTGGTAAAGGCAGGGAAGAACAGTGACCCCCTTTGGTTGGGGAACACTGCATTTCTGCTGCAGCCAAGAGTGGCGAGTTAACCCAGTCTTTAGGTGGGCATGGAACTTGTCCAGTTCCATGTTCTCAACTGAAGCCTGATCATATTGCTATTCTTAGGTTCCTATGATATTCTTATCTCTTTTATTGTCACGTGTGTCCTTAAAATAGATAGACTTCCATTAGCCGAGGTGACCTGAGTGAAGCTGTATTCCTAAAACATAAAAAGCTGATAAGGCTCCAAAGTAGATGGAGCAAAAGTTTAAATTAATTTAAAAAATTGCTTTTTAAAAAAGTATGGACACTTTAAATTTTTAAAAAAATAAATATGCCATCCTAACCATTTTGAAGTATATAGTACAGTAGTTAAGTATATTCACATTGTTGTGGAACCAATTTCCAGATATTTTTCATCTTGCAAAGAATTACTTCTTAAAAATTACTTTTTGATGAAATGTATTTTAGTGCTATCACCTTTCCCCTTGTACAGCTGAACAATTTCCAAACTGAACCATCAAGTCTGATGCTCAGGTTCATACTTGTAGTTTGTTTTTTTGTTTGTTTATTTTATTTTGTTTACCTTTTGGCTTCCTTATGCAGGCTGTCACTCTGAAAAAGTACTATCACTTTTTCAGCTGCAGTGTATCTTGACCTCATTTCCTTCGGCTAATGCCCTCTGATCCAGGTGTAATGTCCCACTCTTAGATTTCAACATCTTTTCTTTTTATAATTTTTATTTATATGTTTCACATTTTTTGAATTGATAATCAAGCAATTACAATCGTGCAATTCAGGTAGAGTTGTAAACATAAAAGATTCCACCAACTGTTGGTAAGTGAGGCAGTAGCCTCACCTGGCTTCCTCAATACCTTAGACGGGACCCTAATACGGGACTCATATACCTTGCCCGGGTCCTGGACTTCACATCTGGTAAAAGAGGGCTTCAATTAGATGAGATCATCTCCCAATTTGTTTCCATCCCTGGATTGCCTATATCCTTATATTTTGCTTTATCATCTTGATGATATTTCCCTTTATTCTATTTAGAAAATATTACTTAAACAGTTTGAGATCTTGTAGAATTAACATTTTATTACCATTAAATTACAAAAAAAAAAGACGTCACCCCTGGCCAAGTAGCTCAGTTGGTTAGACCTCATCCAGATATGCCAAGGTTGTGGGTTTGATCCCAGGTCAGAGCATATACAAGAATTAACAAATGAATGCACAAATAAGTGGAACAGCAAGTCGATGTCTCTCTCTCTCTCTCAAAAAAATAGATAATTTAAAAAAGAAGTGGAAGTTCTAAGAATAAAACTGTTATACTTAGGATGTTACAAATATTTAATTTGTTATGACAGTTTGGCTTGTATTAGAACATACCACACCTTATCAAACCTCACACTCTTCCTTTTCACCCACCAACTAACCCCCTTGTTCTGACCAAGCCAATCTGTTGAAACTCTACATCCTGCCTCTTTTTTCTTTTTGCCGCTGGGTCTTTGCTGATGTCATTTGCTCCACCAGGCTGACTTTTGCTACTTCTCAGTCAATGCCCATTACTTCTGTAACTCCAAAATTTGTCCTCACTCACTCTAATCTTACATTCATTCATCGAGCCCACATTTACTGAATATTTAATATTTGCTAAGCCCTCCCTCCACTTTTTATATGAATTTCTGCATGCAACTTTAAATTCTATTGTGCATATTCTGCTTTGTGTTTGTTAGTTTGCATATATATATATTTTTTTTTTGTTTGTTTGTTTGCTTTTTTCTCATCTTGATTTCAAGTGCCTTGAGTTAATGTTTGGGCTTCTTTGTACAGTGTTGTCGGTTCATTAAAGTTATTGAATGAATGGATGGATAAGTGAAGTAAATAATGTGAAACTCGTTTACTTTAACTTAGGGGAATTTGAGGGAAACATTTAACTAGAATTTACAAGTCATTCTGAGTCCAAACAGCTTTGAGGATTATATTGTAACTGATCCCATTGAGACGCTTCTGTCTGCACCGTGCACGCCTCTGTAAGTATTTCGATTGGGACAACTCTTTTTTAAAGTTTATTTATTTTTTTTAAAGAGAGAGAAGAAGAGATAGGCAGATGAGAGTGAGAGAGAAACATTGATTTATTTTTCCACTTATTTATGCATTCATTAGTTGTATCTTGAATGTGCCCTGACCAGGGATGGAACCCACAACCTTAGTGTATTGGGATGATGCTCTTATCAGTTGGGCTACCCTGCCAGGGCCAGGATCACTCATTTTTGACCCTTACTTTTTCACTGTTAACATTCTTTCTTATCTACAGAAGCGAGCTGACCCAATGACTGATAACGCTAAGTGTTCAGGGACTCAATGATTGAAGTAGTCTCACCTACATAGACTTTAGAATTAATACAGTTCTGAGTGTACAGTTCATACTTAATAAATGCTTCTCAAGTAGACAAATGAAATACTTTTTCCTCAGAAGAAAGAGACCTTATTAGGAGTCAGCACTTCTCAGTATGGTATTGGACCCCTTGTATTAGAATCACTTGCGATGCTTGTTCAAAAATACAGATTCTTCAGCCACATCACGGACTTATTGGAATCAGAATTTTGTAGGGATGAGATTGGGTGGATAGGACGCATAAGGGCCCAAAATACACACTTTTAACAAGTGCCTCAGATGATACTGATACTCCTATAATTGGAGCACCACTGCCCAAAGTTCAAGGTCAGACTAACAAATAAAACTCATAAAGGGAGCCGACTGAGCATGAACCTTAGAGCCAGACTACATGGGCTCATCAAACTCTACCACTTTCTAAATGCGTGTTCTGGGCATGCTATTCAACCCCCTGGTGCCTCCGTTTCCTCATCTGCAAAATAGTGTAATTATATCATAACGTTGTGAGAATTAAATGGGTCAGTACATGTAAGGTGCTCGGAACACAGCCTGACAGTGTGAGCACTATGTGTATGTGTGCCGCTATCAGAATTATAAGTATCCACTTTAAAGCAATAATAGTACATTTCTGTATAACACCTGTCTTGTTATAGAAAACCTAACCCACAGAGTTTGTTCTTTCTTCCTTTCTTTTTTTCTGTTTTAGAAACATAGACACATCAAACCAGGATATTGCCTTGTTGCAGGTAAACCTGCACAAGGAACGCTTAGATCTTTTACCACGTGCTGATGAGCCAGAGCTCAGCACTCAGTCTTTTGTACAACTTCCCCATAATTAAAATCACATGAAAAGGGCAGGGATTCAAAATGTGAGTCTAACATGTTTTCTTACTTGCCAGAAAGTGTTTGTGTAGCTACAAAGGGTAACAAAACACAAAACCTATTGTAGCAACAATCCTGCAGCCAAGTCATCTCCTGTCCCAAGTCTCTGTAGAGATCATGTTGACTCCAGGGCCTCTTCTTCCTTCCTACCCTTGTCTCCGGGAGTTTTGCTAGCCTCTGACAGATAGAAAACATTCCCAAGACCAGACGAGAGAGTTTATATCTCCCCATACCCCTCCCATTCTTGAGTGAGATGAGTTTTGACAACTGGTTCCCGGAGCACAGATCCTTAACAGCAGGAGTGCTTGGGAAGTTTAAGGACAGTTTTTCCACAATGGGCTCCTTGTTGTTATATGAGGTCTGTCCAGAAAAAGTCCAGCCATTATTAATATAATGAGAATGGTTTGCATGACAGCAATGCAACCTGGCAGCCAAGGAGAGTGGACTGGAATGCACATGCGTGAACAAGGACAACTTCACTGTACTAGTCAGTGGGGGTGGTAGACACTGTTGAGTGAGCATGTGTACTGTGTGGCCATCACATTTAAAATGAGTGAGTAGAGCAATGAATATGCATCCAATTTTGCATTAAGCTTGGACAATCCTCCGCAGAAACTATTTGGATGATTCAGAAGGCTTTCGGGGATGATGTAATCAGTGCAGCACAAATAAACGTGTGGCACAAATGCTTCAAAAATGGTCAAGAATCTGTTGAAAGTGATCCACGTTTTGGAAGACCTGCAATGAGTAGACCACCTGAGAATGCTGAACAGGCTGCAATCAACAAAGATTGGTGGTTGACAGTGTGAGAACTAGAAGCTGATCTGAGGATTCCAAAACTACTGTGTCCAAGATTTTGATGCAAGATCTTGCCATGAAACGTCTCGTGGCAAAATTTGTTTTGCAGATTCTGCTACCAGAGCAGAAGGAACATTGTGCTGCAGTTGCTAATGACGCTGTGAGAACTGTGCCTACTTTCAAGGGGACTGAGGTGTCATTGTCCTGTGTACACTGTTTCTTGCATCTTGTATGTTCTTCAATAAATGTCTTTATTTTTCATATTACATGGCTGTATACTTTCTGGACAGACCTCGTATGTATTCAGACTGGTTATGATTAATTGAGTCTTGAAATTAGATTTTTCTTCTTATCATGTGACTCCTAGAAAGTTGCTTAACATTGGAATTTTTATTTCCCTATTTGTAAAAAGGAACTTACATTAAATGTTAGTGCTAGCTAGAACTTCTAAGACAATTTAATATAACTCCTTAAATTTTTTAAAAAAGACTGGATTCAGATAGGTTGAAGAACTTACTTAAAGTCAAAGAGTTGGATCAGGAATAATATTTGTGCAATTTAGTTAATTTTGTGATCAACAAAGGGATAAAATTGGGGACTTTTGCTTGAAGATTAAAATGCATTGGTAATTTACTTTTTGGTATATTTCTGACAATCTAACTACTGGATAAAAACATAAAGAACTGTTTTCTAGTATTTCATCTAATGAGACTATAATAGAAGCTTTGGTATTAAACATAAGTTATAGAATTGTTAAAGTTTCTTTTGAATATATATATTTTATAATAATTTGAGATCATAATTTTAATTGATGTATTAATGAATTGATTCCTTTAAAGTTGCAAGAATAGTACAAAGAATCCCAAGTCTTCACATTATAACATTATATATATTTCTATATATACTTTCTATATATACTTTTTTCTGGAGCCATTTAAGAGTAACTTGTAGACACAATGGCCTTCTAACCTTAATTCTTTTTTTTTTAAGATTTTATTTATTTATTTTTAGAGAGAGGGGGAGGGAAGGAGAAAGAGAAGGAGAGAAATATCAATGTGTGGTTGCTTCTCACACATCCCTTACTGGGGACCTGGCCCAAAACCCAGGCATGTGCCCTGACTGGGAATCGAACCATTCACCCTTTGGTTCGCAGCCCGCTCTCAACCACTGAGCTACACCAGCCAGGGCCTAACCTTAATTCTTAACTGGAAAAAAATACCACACCCAGTAACTGTAGAGTAATCCAGTATCGGTCTTTTCAGCAACACCCACTCAGACAGATAAGAATCATGGTTGATAGCATCATTTTTAAATTGTAGCACCTTCTGACTTGAACAATGGTAGATAAAAATCTACCTGTAAAAGCAATTAATATAGTCTTTTCATCCAACAGATATTTACTAAAGAGTACATTGGTTCCCTAGTGGATGGAAGAATAAAATGTCCATATTTTGTTCATTTGAGAGTTGCTGAGCTCAACAAAGTGTCTCTCTCTCTCCCTCCCTCTTTTATGCCCTATTTCCCCCTTAAACACTGAAGCATTTTCTTTCAGAATGAGAAGAGGATTTAAAATGAAATTGTATTTGCTCATAGATTAAGGATCAAAGGATCAAATCAGAGATGTGAAGTAACCGTCCTGAACTCTCCAAGGATTGTCTTGTTTTCTGCAGTTTGTTGTGTTAGCTGTTTCTGCTTTTGCTGAAGTTGGAATGAAATTTGAGGGTATCTAATAGGTCTTTAGGAAGTTTCTCTGTCTTGCTCCTTTTGACTCATCTTTCAAATTATGTTAGCACTCAGTGGATGCTGGCAGTACTAAGGAAACTTATTTGTCGCCTTGAATACACATTCTTTCTGGATCTCCACATGAACCTTGATTACTCTGGCATTAATAGCCATAGATATTGTGAGATCGTATTAAGGGTACAGTGGACAATCAACACAGGTGCCCTGAAAGCAAAGCTACCACAAGTAGCAAAAGAGGGGGACAGAGGGTCAATAGTAACACTTGGCATTTAGTTCAGTATACTAGATTTCCAGTGCTATCCTTCATGAACAAAGCACCCCTGTGTAGGAAGTTTGTTGTTTTTTATTATCACTACATACAACAGTATAAATCATCAGAGAGCAAAATGTCCTGCCATAAGCCAAGCTCATCTTTACGAGCAAGAAAGTTTTATAGCAACGTTTTTAAAGGAACAACCAGGCCTTTATTCCTGGTTTTAAGCACAAACATTTGGAACACCCTTATTTCTCATATTTAAGAGGACAATTTTGTGAAAGATAGCTAACCTTTAGTTACAACCTCATCATCCTGTGCTCCCTGATGTAAAACAGCTTCTTCCCAGATGAACAGAACAGGACTCACTGATTTAGTAACGCCTCGTACTGTGAGGGTGCCGCCATCTTTCTGGGCCAATGTGGCTTTGGTAATTAAGGTCTGAAAAAAATACTTTATAATGTGAACACAAGTAAAGTGCACCTTATTTTTGTTGCGTTGATAGTCAAAACATAAAAAAGGTAAAAAAAAATCCAACTAACTGAGTGCCTGCTGTAGAAATGTAAGTCAGTAAATATTTATTGAGTTCCTCTGGTACATGATACTCTCTTATGTATTCACGACTGTGGAAATAAATGAAAAAGCTGATGATGCAATTTGATTAGATTATGCTATGATTTATTAAGCTGTGATTTTCCCACAAGATAATGTTTCTTTTCATATTTTGCATGATACAGAATTGCAACTAGTTAAGAATAGGAGCATTCAACATTAAAGACATTTTCCAGTATTAAAAAATAGAATGTAATTAAGTAGTTGCCATTGGATGTTTCTCTTATTTTGTTTCATCTTATTCTTTGAAATGATATCTTACTGTAAGGAATGAACACCACTGAGTATCATCCTGACTGAATTCTCTCAGTTACATTTATTTTCTCGGGTATTAGCTCACACACCTGGGTTGGGCTTTAAACACATTTTCCCCCTTTTTAAAGGAGGGAGGTGCTTGCTTTAGTGGCACAGAGCTCCTATAATGATCTTTCACAATTTTGTAAGTGGACGTTTCTCTGCTAGGTGAGGAGCGCGAATGGGCATCACCAGGGGCTTTTCACCAGGTAACTCCTAAGGTAACTTTAGGCACACTTCAGGAAGAAGAAACAATATTTTACTTATATTATGCTAAATTAACAGCATCCATTCATTTTTCATGAACTTGTGTTCCATGAAACACTTCCCAGTATCTGATAAACAATCTGAGAGCACGGGACCCTGTGTGACTTGTTATTGTGTTCTTTGGCATTAAGCACAAAACAGCACACATTGTAGGAAATGGGTATGTACTGATGAATTGGAAAATTCCAGTTTGCAGATAAAAACTCAGTACATAAGGGCAAAAAAAATTGACTTGGGGAAACAAAGAAGCCTCAGTCTTCTAATGTTCCTAACATTTAAACCTCGTCTATTTCCATTCAGAAGTTTATTACCTAATCCAATCGGGTGTTATTTAAAGCTGAAGCTTGGGGGGTGGGGAAAGATAAAATACAGTAATAAAAAGCAATTTTAAATTTCTTATGTGTTATTGCATTTGAGAGTATTGATGTTCTATCTGGAAAACTATCAAAGGAAGTGTTGCACTGATAGTGGGGGTGTGGGGATGGGCAACAGAAGTTTCTTAGAGCACTTAATTATGTCAGTGCTAACTTTCTGTCTCACATGTTTCACATCCTGGATTAGTCATGAGATCGGAAGTCCCCAAATGACAAATTATAATATAAAACTTAAATATAAGTACATTTTCATTAAAGAAATGCATGAAGAAAAAGGCCTCATGACCTTAGAGTAAGTTCTTGAAGAGGCCCCAGCTGCCTAATTTGTAAAATGAGAAAGTTGAAAAAAAAAAAAAGAAAGAAACAACCCACCCCCCCAAATTTAAAAAATGAGAAAGTTGGATTGGGTAATACTAGGTCCCTCCCCCACAGCTTCTTTATGCTTTTTGAGGAACAAAAATGCTGTCTCGTGGCTGAAACCAGGAACCGACAAAAACCAGTTGCTGTGAAAATGATGATAAGGATGATGATGGAGTAATACAGACACCACCATTCAGTGGTGCAAACCAGTGGGTTTCTAGGTGGTTGTACCGGGCACTCTGTTATTTACCTGATGTCATCCACACTTATAACATTTTTTCCATATTTGCCTTTGAAGGGATCTGCTGTGTTCTAGAGATAGATTGACCACACAACAATGTGGTGGTCAGGACATTTTTGCTCTAGTCTTAGGTTCCAGTTCTCTGAGCTTCTTTCTTTCTGCAAGCTTTGAGCCAGGTATTTACATGTTGGTGTTTTCCACTATATTGTAAGCGCTTGCAGGCAGAGATCACACCCCATCCTCTGTAGATCCCAGTCTACCTTGCGTAGTGCTTTGCAGATAGTAGGTACTCAATAATGTCATTAGAATGATCTCTTCATCTATAAAATAAGGATGAAACCTAGTTTTTAATGGCATTTTACATTAAAGAATATAATATTCATGTAGTATCTACCACCCAAAGTATTTTCTTTTCCTTATGTTCATTAATCTTTTGACCCTTTCTTTAGGGATCAGATCAGGTTCATCCTTCTCTATGAAGCACTAACTGGTTGTTACAGCCCATGAAGATGGCTTCTTATTCTTTGCTCTACTCAGGTGGCTTAGCATATTGGGTCTACATCACATTAAACTGTAAGCTTTTCACAGGGAAGAAGAGTTCTGTGTCTCCTTGTACCCTGTAAGCATGGTGCCTTCACAACAAAGGTGCTAAATAAATATTTGTATGTGCTAAAAATATGTGAAGGCCATAATGATCATTATGATCAATAACTTGTAATTTACCGTTAAGGTAGTTGCTTACAGCAAACCCCAGAGTATGTTAACCACATGTTTTGCTCCTGTGTACCTTGGCACAGACCTCTCCTCCAGGTGCCTGCAGCCTGTCTCAGCTTATACCAGGTAGAGCCTCCCATGGGTCTTATTGTCTTAGTTTTCCCGGAAGTCAGAGGATTTGGGGGAAGAGCAAATGTTTAAAAAAAGGAATAAAGAAAATCAAAATGGGCTTTTCACAAAGATGGAGCCCAAAGCGAAGAAGGAAGCCCCTGCCCCTCCCAAAGCCAAAGCCAAAGCCAAAGCCAAAGCAAAGGCTTTGAAGACAAAGAAAGTAGTGCTAAAAGGCGTCCGCAGGCACAAAAAGATCTGTATGTCACCCACCTTCAGGAGGCCTGAGACACTGGGGCTCCGAAGGCAGCCTAAATATCCTCAGAAGAGCGCCCCCAGGAGAAACAAGCTGGACCACTATGCCATCATCAAGTTCCCCCTGACTACCGAGTCAGCCATGAAGAAGATAGAAGACAGCAATACACTTGTGTTCACTGTGGATGTCAAGGCCAACAAGCACCAGATCAAACAGGCTGTGAAGAAGCTGTATGATATTGATGTGGCCAAGGTCAACACCCTGATCAGGCCTGATGGGGAGAAGGAAGCCTATGTTCAACTGGCCCCAGACTATGATGCTTTGGATGTTGCCAACAAAATTAGGATCATCTAAACTGAGTCCAGCTGGTTAATTCTAAATATAAAAATTTTATACTATTAAAAAAAAGAAGAAAATCAAAATGGTTTTCCATGTGTTAATTGTGAACATATTGTACAAAGGGTAACCAAAGAATAGACTAGCAGATTTTAAGAACATTATACCTCATGGGATAATCTGGATACATACAATTAAAAATATGTAATACTGTATAATATAGAAATACAAATGTAATATAGTGTATGTGAGCAATTATATCTCTATACTCAGCCAAAGCTAGTCAAAGAAAGCCTAGTCATTGGGCAGAAGGAGAGAGGCAAAATGAGGAGGGAGGAAGGAAAGAAGGAAAAAAAGGCAAAATGAAATGGATACTAGGGAACAGGGATGGTGCTAAGTGAAGCTTTGGGGTGAGTGTGGACGACCTCTGAGTGGTATATTTAGCTGTCTGTGTTACCAGAGGGGAGCTGGCCCTGCACAGCAGGTTAAGAAACTGGTTTAGTAAGGAGGAAGAGGTAACTTAATTAGGGGCCTTAAGAAACAGTGTAGCTCTGGCTGGTGTGGCTCAGTGGATTGAGCGCCAGCCTGCGAACCAAGGGGTTGCCGGTTCGATTCCCAGTCAGGGCACATGCCTGGGTTGTGGGCCAGGTCCCCAAAGGGAGGCGCATGAGAGGCGACTGAATATTGATGTTTCTCTCCCTCTCTTTCTTCTTCCCTTCCCCCTTTAAAAAGAATAAAATCTTAAAAAAAAAAAAGACTTAGTATAAATCATGTACAGTTTCTATGAGGAGCTGCTTTAAAGGTTTATGAAAAAGGACTTATAACATATTCAAAATAGTGCTTGAGGAAGATGAATTGTGCTATAATAATAATAATAGCTAATATTGAACACTGACTATATGCTAGGTGCATATAGTATGTAAGAGCTTTACATATTGGCCCATTTAACCTTAAAACAATCCTGTGAAGGAGACACAGTTAGCTCTAGTACAGGCAAGGATATCGAGGCAAAGACCTGTTAATGTATGTCCCATTGCTCTAAATAGCAGACCTGGAATATAAACTCAAAGAAGTCTGATTCTAAAGCTGGTGCTCCTTCCTGCCAGGTGAGATGGCCTCCTTTTCCTAGAGCTATTTACCTATATGAGAAGGAGCTAGGAGGTTCCTTCAGAGGTTGTAGTAGTCTGAAGCAGAGAGTGATTAGACCCCGACCTTCCACAGTGATCACAGAAAAAGCACGGAAGGCATGAAACTGAGAAAAATTCCCATTGGAGAACTAATCAGACTTGCTAGATATATTTGAAAATGGAGATGAGAGAGATTAGGCAGGTAAGGATGATACCTGTTTATATTATTTTGTCCCCAAAATATTTACTGAATACTTACTATGTGGCAGGAGCTGTTAGGTGCTAGGGAAGAAACAGTAAACCAAATTGGCAAATCCCTACATATATGGAGCAAGAACGTGTTATTAGTTTAAAAAAAAAGGTTATATATGCATATATATTCACAGACTTTGTCTAGAAGAAAACACAACGAACTGGCAACACGGGTTGTTTCGGCGGGAACAGGCTGGAGGCGGGGGCACAGGCGGGAGAGGAACCGCAAGTCTTACGCCTGTTGGATTTTAACACAAGGATGTGTTATTTCAAAGTTACTGATATTATTTTTAAAAACTGAGTAATAAGACTGTGTGCTGTCTACTAAGACATATGTGTACGTATGTATATATTTACCTGTGGGTACAAACAGCCTGTATATGCAGACTTTCTGGCAGTTCATACAAGAAACTGGCAAAACCAGATGCCTCTGAGGAGGGGAATTGGGCGGATGGGAGACTGAGATAGGAAAGTGACCGCATATTCACCCCATACCCTGGAAAGTGACCGCATTTCACCCCATACCCTGTTGTGTCATTTGCATTTTTATGAATTTGGCTATTTAGTATCATGTGCAGAAGTACTGATTTTAAAATCAACTGAGTTTTGAAAATAGTAAGCAGAAACATATGAATAGGGGTTTTGTATAGAAATAAAATCCCACAAATTTTGAATGTTTTATACGCTAGTATGATTTGTCTGAGGTGTAACTTCTACCAAATTTAACATTCAAAGAAAAAAGTGTGTGTATGTACACATGCAGCGTAGAGAACCAACGAAAACATTGGCGTTTGTGAAAATAGGGAATTGAAATATTTTGGCTTTGGCTAATGTGGGAGAAAACTCCTCAGCTATCAAAATTGTCTCGATAAGTTTTCAAAAAAAAAAAAACCACAAGCAAAAACGCCTAAGGCAGTTTCACCTCATACAATAGACACTCTGTTGAAACAGGTTCAGGTGGCAGCCAGCCTCCGCCCATAGGCTCCAGGGGTTTTGTGCTTTCTTGTAGCAGCAACGAACCCTGTCATTACAGCTTGCACTTTGTTTTAAATCTGAATTGATCCGCTCAGTCCCAAACAACCTTTGGATTATGAAACCCCTTATTCTTTTACAGAAGTAGGATGGCCAGTTTGGTGAAACCATGACTAGAAAATTTAGTTTTGTTGCACATGTTTTAACTCTCAGGGTTTTAAAAACAGATTTATTGAGGTACAATGGACGTAAATTACACGTACTAAAAGTGAACGACTCAGTAAATGTTGTTAAGTGTACAGCTATGACCACACTCGAGGCATGAACATATCCATCACCTCTAAAATTTTCCTTGTGCCCTTTTAATAACCCTTCCCGCCCTCCCCTTCAGACCACCTCCCCTTCTTAGGTAACCCCAGATCTGCTTCCTATCACTAAAGAATAGTTTGCATTTTCTAGAATTTATTTTGATTTTTCTCCTCAGCGTGGGCCGTATTTTCCTGCTTCTTTGCAAGCCAAGTGATTTTGTATTGGATGATAGTGTGAATTTTACCTTGTTAATTTCCTGAGCTTTGTTCTGGAATGCAGTTCAATCACCTAAAACCCATTTGATCCTTTTGGGTCTTGCTGTTCAGGAACATGGAAGCATTTGGCCTAGGGCTAATTTTACCTCACTGTTGAGGCAAAAGGCTTCTGACTGCTCTACCCAATACCCTGTGAATTATGAGGTTCTTTAGTTCGGCTGCTAGGAACAGAAACTATTGCTATCCCTGAGTAAGCCCCGAGGATCATTGCCCTTACTTACTCCCTTCAAGCGCTTCTTTCCTGGGCCTCTGGTAGTTTCATTTCACATACACTGATAAATATGTTGCTATTCAAGACAAACCTCTGTCGATGTTCAAATTCTTTGTGTATTCTTCCTGGGCAGTACTCCATCCTGTGAACTCCAGCTGTATGAGCCTCCCTGAACACACAGCCGTAAGTTCTCAACTCAGGGCACACCTACACTTTGCCCAGGTTGCCCCCCCCACCAACCCCCCCCCGCCATGTCACAATCTGGAGTCTTTTCGTGCAGAACATTGGGTTAATTATTTACCTTATTTCCTTTCCCTTTTCACTTAAGAAAATGTTTTATAGGGCCATCAAGGAACATGTACAAAGGACAGATGGACAAAACCAAAGGAGGGTAGGATTGAGGGTGGGAGGTGGGGTTAGGTGGGGTGGGGGCGGAGTGGTAAGGGGAAATGGAGACAACTGTACTTGAACAACAATTTAAAAAAAACTGTTTTATATATGTTGCTCGGTTTTTTAGTTGTTTCAGGTGAGAGGATAGATCCCTTTGCCCATTACTCTATCTTGGCCAGAAACGGAACTTTATCTCCAACTTTTACTTTTTTAAAAAGATTTTATTTATTTATTTTTAAACAGAGGGGAAGGGCAGGAAAAAGAGGGAGAGAAACATCAATGTGTGGTTGCCTCTCATGTGCCCCTCACTGAGGACTTGGCTGCAACCCAGCCATGTGCCCTGACTGGGAATCAAACTGGCGACACTTTGGTTTGCAGGCCAGCACTCAGTCCACTGAGCTACACCAGCCAGGGTTATCTCCAACTTTTTTTTTCTTTCTTTTAATCTGATGCATGTCACTAACCTGGTGACTGACTGTGCCATAGGGGGGGCCAGAGCCAGCGAATAAGGTTAGCAGCTGTTCTTCGAGGACTCTAGCACACTACTATCTCCAACTTTTAAAGAAATAATGTGCTTATACGTCTTTGATCTTCATGACCCACAAGGCACTCCTGACTAAGACATGACTGGCAATAAAAGATAGGAGAATTCTGGGGGCAGAATAACTTTCCTGTCACCAAGCAGTACTTCATGTTCCATTCCACCCTGAGCTTCTCCTCCTAAATTCACCTATCCTGTCTTCTTGCCTGAACCCCTGTGCTATTTTTGGCTAAGGGACAATAATCCTATTTAATTTTGATGAAAACTGGGTTACTTCAGACAGTTTTGTTCCTTCCTTCCTCTAATATTCAATCCCTACTATGTGCCAGGAATGTGGTTCTAGACACTTGGTATATTCACTATCTCTTACTGTGTAACTCCCCAAAATTCAGCAGCTTAAAATAAACCTTATCTCCTACAATTTCTTTGAAATCTGGGAGTAACTTAACTGGGTGGTCCTGGGCCAGGTGTCACGAGGGTGAAGACAGTATGTTGGCAGGGACATCTAAAGGCTTGACTGGGTCTAGCAGATTGATTTCCAAGGTCCCTTTTATGATCTATCTTTGGAAGTTATACTCTGTAATTCCTGCAATATCCTCTTGGCCACATAAGTCAGCCCTATCACTGTGGGAATCACTAGGAACCATCTTGGAAGCTGGCTTCCAAACCTGGGAAATAAACAAGAGACAAATCCTGCCCTCAAAGTTTACCTTCCAGCAGAAGCAGCTAGACAGTAAACAGCATTAGTTAGTATACAATAAAAAAAGGAACACCAAGGGCCATTAGGATTGCTTTGGCGTTGGGTTGCAACTTAAAGCAAGTGGTCAGGATAGGTCTTATCCAGCGATTTAAACATACTTAAATTGGTGAGGGAGTGAGATATGTAGAGGACTAAAGGGAAACCACTCCAGCGCATGGTAAGTGCTAAAGTCCCTTCTAGGGTTCACCTTAAACTCAGGTACTACTGAAGTGCTAAAGCTGAAGCCAAAAAAAAAAAACCCCAAACAAACATGCGATGAAGGACGAGGAAATAAATCTTGTATTGTTAATAAAGTAGGTGAAATAACTGAATTCCCAAGATTTAGGTTAGGTGTAAAAAGGAAACTTTAGGAAAGATTTAGCTGAGACAGCTGTGATTAAGACAATGAGACACCCTTTGACTGGGGACGGAGATACTTGTGCAAATTTGGGCAGTTGCTTTCTCTTAAGTAGTAGAAATCCTTTCATTGGGCTGGACACGGAGCACACACTAGTCCAAGATCTGGAAGAGCTGACTCGGCCCTGGCGCTCGCTCAGAGCAGGGCAGGCGCACGGTGTAGGCCCCGCGGCGCTCCAGTCAAATAAGATTGCACCCGTGGGCGGGACCGGGACGGGGCCTGGCAGGGCCCTGTGCAGATCCTCGCAGACTCGCTTGGATCTCCGGTGGCCTGGGGAGCAGGAGGTGCCTTGGAGTGGGGGTGCTGATGAATAGCAGCTACCAACACCATCGCTCTGAGTTCGATGCGCCCTTTAACTACCGCTCGTACATTTCACAGCACAGATTCAAGGAAATTACTTAGGCTAGAAGTGGTGTGCACAGGGGATGGGCAGACAAGACTGCAGGCCCCCGCAGGGGAGCATGGAACAAAGTGTTCCTGTGAATGTCGGAGCTCCCGCATCTTCAAGGTCCACTTGCTCCTGGTTGCTCTTCTTGGCAGTGTTTTGACCCATTACTGATGCAGGCAGCTAGAGGTTTTTTTTTTTTTTTTGTCACAACGACCTGTTCCGAGGGGTGCTCCTGCGTGGGCAGGTGGACTGAGAGATGCTGTCGGTTAGAGGTTTTACACATAGTATGCAAAGACAACTAAAACCGCTTTTGCTGTTTCAGAAAAATCTGCCATCCTGTTTCCTTCCACACCTCCCAGACCATCCCAGTTAACATGACCCGTTGGCCACCGCTGCACAGAAAACCAGGCAATTAATGTAAACAAGGTATTCGTCTCCAATATTTGGGGGCCTCTTTCAGGCCAAAGGTTCCGTTACCAAACTCCTCAAAGGCAGGAGTACCTTTACAGAATAAAGGAGACAGATTGCATGACCACCTCAATGGATGGGGCAGGGTAGGGGGATGGGGAAGCACCTGACCAACACCCATTCATGAGAAAAACAAACTATGAACATGACTATATAAAAGGTGTCCATCTATTTAGGCATCTACATAAAACCAATAGCAAACATTCTTAATGGGATACTGAGTGTTTTCTTCTTAAAATTGGAACAAGGTGTATGGTCTTCATACAGGACTCCCCTAAAGAGTAGAATGCAAGGATGAACCACACTCAAGGTGCCTACTGCCACCATCTTGAGTTAACGCCATGAATTTTTTTTTAAATAATTTTATTTTTGTTCAATTAGTTATTTGCATCCTCTCCCCTCCCCTCCTCCCTTCCCTTCCAGGCCCCCTCGCCCCCCTTAGTTAAGGCCATGAATTTTGTTCCCCAGCTGTCTTGCAGGTTTACCTCACCTTTGCCACAGCCCGCTCTTATCACTTGTACTCAATGTGTTAGAGGCGCTAACCAGTGTGATAAGAAAACAAAATACAGTGCTTAGAAGTCTCACGATACAAGGATTTAAAAATTATACATCAAAATTATACATCTATAAACTAGGAACTGGAAAAAGAAATTCCATTGAAACTAGCATCAAAAACCCTAAAATACTTCATGCAGATTAATACTACATACACCCAGAGGCCACAAAAATATTTATGTACAAACTCTGGCTGGTGTGGCTCAGTGGATTGAGTGCCAACCTGTGAACTGAAGTCACTAGTTCGATTCCCAGTTAAGGTACATGCCTAGGTTGAGGCCCAGTTGAGGACAAGAGGCAACTGATGGATGTATCTCTTGCACATCTGTTTCTCTCCCTAAAAAATAAGTTTATATGCAAATATTCACAGCAGCTTAATCTTTTCCCAAAACTGGAAACCAGTAAAATGTTTACAATAGAATGGGTAAACAAATTGTAGTACATTCATGAGTCCCAGATATGATGGATGCAGAAGAGGCCCACTCCAAGGCACGCCATTTTTAAAACGCCAAAGGTTAAAAGGACTCATAAAAACAAGAGAAGTTACTGGAAGGTTGCCAGACGAGAGGGGGTAGGGGGAGAACCAGTGAGGGATGAGGGGATTAAATACAAATAGGTAGTTACTGATCAGCCATGGGGATATAAAGTATAGGAAATGGAGCTGCCAAAGAACCTGTATGCATGGCCCATGGACATGAACAACGGCGGGGGGATTATCTGGAGTGGGGGGTACTGGGTGGAGGGGGGCAAAGGGGGAAAACCAGGACAACTGTCTTAGCACAATCAATAAATTATTTAAAATTGTCAAGATTTGTGTTTCAATGTTTTTAAATTTTACCTAAAAGGTGTATGTGTAATGAATAGATGGATGTATCAAAGCAGAATTGAGGATTGTTGAAGCTCAGGTATGAAGGTTCAAAGCACTGTTTTATTTTGTATGTTTGCGAAGTCTCCAATAATGTTTCAATCACAAATCTCCACCTATTTTCTGGGCTCCTAGCTCAAATACCCAACAGTCTATTGATCATCCCTTGACACTTCCCATCAATGGTTTTCTCCCCACCTTAGTTATATCGCAGATCTATGACCCTACCTCAATTTCATCCTACATTTCTTGTTTGAGCATCCGGGAAAATGACGGATTACAGGAAGTAGTTGAATTCAGTTTCGGGGTAAGAATCTGGACACTTGTCATCCTGTAAAGAATTAACAAAGCAGACCCTAATAAGGAGCAAAGGCAAGTGGGGGGAAAAAGTAGGAAAGTAAAACTTTTAAGTAACAGTAGGAATTACTGCAGAGAATTCAGTTATAAAATCTCTGAAGTTAAGAATGGATGGAATCCAGAGGCTCTGAACAGCACTTCATCCATGATGGGAAGAGGAAGAGGATGAGAAAGTAAGTTTGATGGTGGGGAGACAGGAACTGGTGACAACAATCTGGCTAGGACAATAAAGTCCTTTATTTTTCATAATGCAACACCGCATTTACCATCTGAGTGCCTGAGTCTTACCAACGTCCACGACTGCTCACTAGTGTCCTCTGAAACTCACCTGTCTCAGTAAAGAGTCTGGTCAAGTAAGCATTGCACACACCAAACATCCTGCTTTTCTAGGACCAACCCTTTTGTTATTCAAATTTTGGAAAAATATTCTCTAATAAGCTTGTTCTAAGATTTGAATACAAATTTTTATAATCTCATTTCCAGCTTCCTGTAGCTAGGAGACTGAACTGAAATTTTACCAAGTAAATGATCATAAAATATGTACCTATATTGCAAAAAGGTCAAGTTTGTAATTTTGTTCTAGTTAACAGAAATAACCGTTAATGAAATAAAGGAAGCCCACAGCCTGTTCTTCCCCATCCCCCCATTACGAGGGCTGTTTCACGAAATAAAGCACCCCAACCGAGGATCCAACTCACAGCCCTCTGGTGTATAGGACTATGTCCCAACCAACCAAACCACCTGGCCAGGGTCCAGATACTTCCCTTGAACTTCAGTTATGAAGCTACTAACAAAACATGTTTAAATCTGATTACAAATTAGATATTATCCCAGGAGCTTAAAGATCTTTTGCCTTCATAACTCACAAATCTTAGAATCATTAAATGTCTATTCAATTTAAAAAACTTTACATGTTATATTTGGTCATGTATACTATTTAAAAAATACATCAACAGAACACTTTCTGAATGTCACTAGACAATCAATTAAGCAAACTTTTATTGAAGCTTAAAGTGTGGTACATAAATACATTTCAACCGATTTAAGTCCAACACCACCAAAGAGAGAAATTAAGGTAACAAAAATTTCCCTCTTCTACACATACTAGAATCAATTTAAATTACTATTTAATCTACAGTTTTCATTCTTCTAGGATTTGTTTCATACAAATTTGCGTAGTTTTTTGACATTAGAAATCTTAAATCTATTAGAAAAAAATTAGACCTCAAGCCAACACATCATCAAATCTACTGGGACACTGTTCAAGAACAAAATCCACTTTTAGCATTGGTCCTCAAAACAGCACCGAAACATTAGGTACTGTGTGCTAGTTAAGTATCAAACTGATCCATTGATTGAAAGCTTCTTCAATGAAACTTTGAATCAAGAATGTGCATAAAATAAAAGTCAGAAGTGTTCCAACCACTTGATTTCAAACCAAGTAGATTTTATGTTTAGAAACACTAAAAAAAAAGTGTTTCATTTATAAGTACGGAAGGAACAAAAACATCACCGCATCACACCACAAAGAAAAAAAATTTGAGGACAAGAATATAAAATTTAGTCAACTTTGCTGCTTTCTAGGCTGCTTAAATCTCACAGTATTTGGAAATGTAGCCAAAAATGCCAACTCTTGAAAGCCTGTATTTCTAGTCACTTCCCATTTACCACTTTAGAAATTCTTATGTTATGTTTCATGGATAATTCTGCTTCATCGTGTATGTCTGAATAACCCGAAGAGTTCTCATTTCCGGTCATTCACTTGATCCTCTGGAAACATGGTGAAAGAACCACCACCAGGAAGAGGAACACACAGAGTCAGAATACTATCACATGTATTACAAGGTCACAGAACTTCAAGTCACAAGATGGCAAAGACACTGATGCTGCTTTGAACTAAAGTTTATGGTACATTATTAATGGAAACTGGTGGAAATGGCTGCTAAACTAAAAATTTAGGTGAATGATCTGATTTGACTTACTGAATCCAGTACAACCTTTATCTGAAATCTCCTCGCTAATGAATGTAGTAATAAAATTTTTTATACTACTACTTACCAAATTAGTAAAGACATGGTATTCATGAGAAGCTAATCTTATTTACTGGAGAACACAGAATGGCATACGGTTCCTGTATAAGCTCTGCCAGTATATTCTAATGTTAATTTATGTGTCTTCCTTGCTAATCAACTCTAAGTTTATTTTTGTCACTATCTTCCAAAAGAGCCAATGCCAATAAAAAAGCCAAACTCCCTTGACCTTAAAAGACAATTAAGCCTAGGTTCCATCCCCCTTCTCCCTCCCTCTGGGGTATAAGATTCGTATAACCCACAGTGTAACAGTATATTACTTTATTGGGGCAGGGTAGGGAGGGGAGACACCATGGTGAGGAATGAAATCAAAGGAATACAAGCGCTGGAAGCAATGTTAAAATAGTAATACATAAAATGGATAATTGCAATCACTTTCTTAGAGGACTGTACTCGTGGAAGAAAAAACTTTAATTGCTGTTGCAAAAAACATCTGTATAAAGTAGAAATTGGTTTCAATAACATTAGTAGAGAATACGTTCTAGAAATTGGAGGTAACTGGATGTAATTATCCTGGCAGCAATTTTAGAACAGTCCCGGATGGTTCGGCTGAGGCCAACACCTAAGGAGGTCGAAAGCCTTGTCTGTGGGGAATTTTGGATGATACCTGGAGAAATATTACACTGTGCATAAACCGAATTGAATTTTTGTTACAAGTGTTGTAAAGTTTCACATAGTAAAAGTTTTTTTCTACATGCACTTCAATTTCACAGCAAGAGTGGCATAGGATACCTAAACACAGAAGAGAGCATTCATGCAAGATATCTAACTCCTTGATATAATAATGCATACAATTCAAAATGATTACACTATCATTACATCTAGGGCTTTCTGCAACTACTAGGTGGCGGTTATGGAAAGCACAGCCCCCGGTACCAATATCTAAAGAGCAGCCACCACCTTCTTCTATGTGTGTTCTCTTTTTGCGTTTTTTCTTCATTTTTCTTAATCAACTCTGCTGTTGTTGCTGCTTCTTAGCAAAACTGGTAAAAACAAAGTTGTAATCATTGAACATAGCGCTCTGGCAATCAAGACGTTTAAAACCTTCAATCTTCTGGGGCGAAGAAAGCACTGTGCGACATTTAGAACTCTGGGGGGGAAATAAATAATATCTATGAATACTTCCAATCTGCAGAAGTTATTACAAACAAAATAGCCACAAATGTTTAAAACTACTACCTTAATAAAACTGTGGTATTTGAATATTTCAGCTGCCTTCTTATGGGCTGGAGTAAGATATCTCATGTCCCCCAGCCTCTACCCCAACCCCAGGCCTACCAACAGGGAAAATAAACAGGACGGTGACAAGTCCACCAATTAGGCTAGATATAAAACAAGAACCAAGAGAAAGCTAATGAAACACAAAGCTTTCATCCCAATAATCTCAACTAGCAGCTGACTGATAATGGGCCATCTTAGAACATTATATGAATAATGGGGACAACTGCAATTGAACAACAATAAAAAAATAAAAGCAGATTATAAACAAAAAGACCATTATATGACATTCCACACTATCCTTAATTTCTGGAAGACTTTAATGTCAATAATAAAACAAATTACCTGGTTTACAAACAAGGTAGTCACAAACTTTCCTGGCTTGAAGACTTCCACAACTTTCCTGATCAGGTCATCATAGGAGGTCTGACTAAGGTTTGTTTCAAAGCTAACATAAGAAAATTCTGGTTCTGGAGTGATGTGAATAGTCCAATAAGTTCCCTTAGAGAAAAAGTTTTGTGTCAATAATGGAAAGGGTACACCTGAATAATTAAGTAAGTATTAAGCGAATAATGCTACTTACATCCGATTTCATGCCATTCATTGAATACCCACAAGGATTGAACATTGTGGCATCAATGACAGAACCTGGTATCAGGTCACGAATTCCACTCTCCTGAAAAAGAAAAAAAAAAAAAAAGACTGAATTAGATTCAAATTTGAAACACAAAACAAGAATGAGTTAAACAATATATTTAGTCCCCAAGCAGAATCCAGAATTACTGAAAACCCTTACACGAGTGACATCCTTTGCAGTAACACCATCTTTCATGTAGAACTGGTCCATAACTGCTGGGTCAAGCTCACTCATCAGAATTTCCAGGGTTTGATCTGGCTGACTGATTACCCTACTCTCTGGGAAATCCAAAGTATACAAGTACCTACACAAAAGAAAAAAAAAAATTGTTTCTAAAAATGACAACTGGCAATTTAAAGTAAATCTTATATAAAAGAAAAACGTCCAGGAAATTGTATCCAACATACCAACAGTCAGAATTCATACGTCCCATACAATATGCTGCTCCATCTGTTGAGGGAGAAGAATGTAAAATAAATTCAACAGATCCATTTGAAAGTATAGATGGCTTTTTCTCACCTTTTCAATAGCTGCAATGATACTATTTGCCTATCAGAAATATCAGTAAAGGAAAATTTAAGTGGATGAATTCACAAAGTAGGCAGGATTCTCCCCTTTCACCTTTAAAAAATATATTATATTTTACTGGCTGTCATTTAGAGATATACTTCAGCAGCCAGTGAGTCAGTCTAGATGGTGCTGAGAAAACTATGGCTCCTTCTCTCCTAAAACTCCAATAGGAAATAAAATTCAGTTTCCCATATATCTACTCTCCCAAGTAAATACAAATCATTTTGTGTAATATTGGGTTGGCCAAAAAGTCCATTATGTTTTTTTTGTACGATGGCTCTACTAGTGCTTAAGTTGTCATTAAGCTAATTTGAAACAATTTTGCTAGATGGTACTGTGACAGCTGCCATATCAGCATGCTAAAAAAAACTTACCAAATTGGTGAATTTTTGTGCAGCCATTTAAATATTGAAAACGGAAGAAAACAAGTAACATTTTCAACATATTATGCTTTTGGCCAAGTAATTCTTCGCTGTGGGGCTGTCTTATGCATTGGAAGATGTTTAGCAGCACCCCTGGGCCTCAACCCACTAGAAGCCAATAGTGGGAGATAGACGACATACTCAAAATACCAAATCAATAAAGTTATTGGTGAAAATGAAAAATGTGTCTTTTATTTTATGGAAAAACTGAACGGACTTTTGGGCCAACCCCATACTTCCTTTCCATATTGTTTCAAAGGCTCACTCAACACAATAAATTAACTGGTAGTAGATACTTACACTACATTATACTCAACAATCTGTGATTTAGATCAGTCAGTATAATTTCATATTAGTAGCTAAGTTAAAAATGGAACAGAAATCTGATTTTCTTTTAAAATCATGCTCATGAGTACCTTTGCCAAGTTACTAAAATCCTAAATTCTCAGCCTCATCTGGGATATAAAGGTGTTGGATTAGAAAAACTTTAGTTCCCTGACCTTAACGCTCAAAAAGGAAGGTCTATAAATAAAAGCTTTGTAAATGAATGGAAGAAAATCTTGCCCATTTTGTTGAAGTCACACTATGATCTCACTGTGTTGGTCATTTGCAAGTCAGCTTAATTCCTGTATAGAATGCCGGACCAGTGTAACACAAAACTATGAAGTCATTCACTAGGTATTTCCTGGATGAAAGGGTACACAGCCTTTATAACTACTAAGTTAGACATAAATCAGGGCAAGTGGCTAGATGAAGATGAACTCCCCCTCTAGCAGGTGACCAATTACTTGATTTTCTTTTTCCATCACTTTAACAATGACCTGTGGTGCATACATAAACTCTAAAATTTGTAATCAGCTATATTGATATCTTATCTATACTATATAATGTGCTACATTTGCATATTTAGAAAAGGTCTCTGAAAAGATATATCCTCTAACTTTAATAAGGCAGGTTTCAATTCTATTTATTTAAACTTACTTGGGAAAATTGCATTGAGAAACTCTATTTCTTCCTGGAAATTCCGGTGTGGGTACCCTTGGTGAGAAGGCTTCATGAAATTCTTACGAGAATAAAAGAAGCTCTAAAAGAGAGAGATAAACCGATATCCATGAGTTAAGTGTTATAAGGAGCAACTTTGTTTTAAGTTGCGGAGAAGTCTCAACAGAATATTACTAATATAGAGTGCATCAGTGAGTTTCTACAAACTAAAATGCCCAGGCTACTGACGATGGGCCACAACAATTGCAGTGATTAGGTACACTATTTCTAGAGCAGCGGTTTCTAATCTGAGCTTTTAAATAGGCATGTAAGCAAAAGTTTTGTGGAAGAACATATATACATTAAATTTTAAGAGCTAGTGATTCAAAAATGAAGAACATACTGTTTTAGAGTTCTTATAAGGGTCAATAATTAACAAAAACTCTTTTAGGTACTAGTAGCAAGAAATCCTTTACCCTAATTAGGTGAAATATTAATCTTTTTCTCATTTGAGTTTATCCCAACTCATTTCTCTGCTTCCTCCCTACTCTGCTATTCTTGAGCATCAGGAAGAATATTCTTCCTCCCATGGTGGGCCCATCCTTACCCATTAAAACTACAGCAGTAAGTATACGAATTTATTTATAATTTAAAGGATTAAATAACATGTTTTGCTTACTTACTTGAATTGAGTCAAACCCACTGTAATCCCTAGCAAGTTTCAACAGGGGAACCAGTGCTTTCAGCAAGAGGGTGGTACCACATGTCTTCAAAATGAAACGTCTCTTGGAGACAAACATGCTACTCTCACTGCAATTGAAAAAAGTTACAATATTATAAGGCTGTTTATGTACTACCGAGATACAATTAACCTATTATTGGACTATCATTCTACAATATAAATTTTTGGGTAGTAATTTTATTTTTTTTATTTTTTTTTTTAATTTTTATTTATTTATTTATTTTAAGAGAGAGGGGAAGGGAAGGAGAAAGGGAGAGAAACAGCAATGTATGGTTGCCTCTCACATGGCCCTCACTGGGGACCTGGCCTGCAACCCAGGCATGTGCCCCGACTGGGAATCGAGCCGGGACCCCCTGGTTCCCAGCCCGCGCTCAATCTACTGAGCTACACCAGCCAGGGCTGGGTAGTAATTTTAAATGTTAAGATTCCAAGGAAGCAAATAATGTTCTACACTAGTCTTCTTCTATTACACGAAAATCAGTTTAAGGTCCTAGAATCCACAGGAACAATCTTTGAATTAGCTATAAAGCATATTACCTCATTTCAAACCCTCTTTTTTACCACTAAATTTTCCTCCTCACTTTACCTAACCGAAGACATTATTTACTAAATTCAAACTACCTCATCTTGCACCACCCACTCTCACATGTATTTCTACAGCCATCTCATTACTTCTTATGCTAGGCAACAAGCCCAATGAGGAAAGGAATGCTTGTTTTTACTCACCATGATATCCCTATGGCCTGGCACATAAGCCTTTGATAAACATCTGTATATGCCAAACATACGCTTAGTAAAAACCAGGTACTTTGGACCTTGTTCAATCCAAGGCCCATCATAGAATGTATAAGAATTCAATGTATATATTGAATAAATTATTTTTGTACCTATAAAAAGGTTGAATGGCTTTCTTATGTTATATATGGCAATCCTATCTGTATGGGGAAGCTAATTTTCAGTTTGTCTGAAGTTCTGATATTGAGAAGCATATACTAAAAGGAAGACCCGCACCTGCGGTTGAAGGTAAAGGAACAATGTCATCCCACCCTGCTTTACAGATGCTTCCTGTTAATTACACGGCAACCATCTTGAAGACCTTTCAGGTAAGACCTCAAAACCTACTGCCTAGGGATACCTGAAGTAAACATTTTATTTTATACCATATTTTTAAAATATTATAAAATAATTATAGAACTAAGGTCCACGGGAACAATTTGCTATTCTATATGCAGTGTGATACAGGCTGAAATGTGTTAGCTAGCACTTGTTTTACAGGACTTACCTGAGTACATAAGCTTCCTGCTTGTCAGTTTTTGTCACACTTATGATTGAACATTGCACATCCTTCAAAAGTATGTCCCACTCGGATCTATCGTTTAACAAAAAAGGATGATTAATTCATTACACTATTTGCCTGCTCTTGAAAATGATCAATTTCTCACATTTAAAAGTTTTCCAATGATCAACCCAGCATTTGTTGGCACAATCTTGTTCTAGCTTCTTTTTTTTTTTAATTACTTTATTGTTGTTCAATTACTTGTTCTAGCTTCTTATGAATACCAACATTTTTTGTTCCAAATTGTCTGTCTATATTGACATCCACTAAGATGAAACATTTTGCTACATATGAAAAACAATTTAAAAAACAAACCAGAAAAGTAGAAATTAAAGACAAATAGATAAAATACTGTGAATAAGCCACATACATACAGATGAAATTCAACAGGCTCATAAACCCAGGAAAACCATTACCTTTCACTAGTTAAGCGATTAAAGAAAAGCAAGTTAAAAGTTTTGAAGCATTGTCAAAAAAAGAAAAATGCCTTTGGCTGGCAATTCAATAGTACAAGCATACACATAAAATCTTAGAAATACAATGCAGCTCTTTAATGAAATGGGGAAATGCCTATTTCAACACAATAATAAATAGCAAAATGGAAGCCATATGGGTATAACTCAGTAAACTGGTTTTAATTTACCCGATTGAGACCTAAGAAAATTGTCTCCTCTTTAGGTGTGCTCACTACAAACAGAAGGACAACATAAAATAGTTCCATGGGACATCTTAAAATGACCAGATTAAAGGCTAAAAATGTGTTTTAAGGCACTTAATATTTGGGAGGTCATTCTTCTATTCCCAAGAAAATGGTATATTATGGTTAAATTTTTCTTTTCCAGTTAAAACGTTTATGTAAGAGAAATCCTTAATAGCACAGCCAGCATAAAAACAGGTATGTTTCATTCCTTTGTAGTAAAAGGCAGGCACAATACCAAGCAATGCTGCTAGAATATTGTACCTGTTTCATCATTTTGCTAAAAGAAATTGTTACTGGCCCAATAAGGCAACTGTATGACCTATCACGAAAGTCAGTAATTAAAAACAAAACAAAACAAAACAAAAAACCCAACCACCCTCACCTGAGGAGTTTGATTGTGGAGAGAAGGGGAGAGGGAAAGAAAGGGGGGGAAGAGTAGGAGAGAAAAGGAGGGAGGGGGAGAGAGAGAACCAACCATTGGTTGCCTCCCTTATACCACAGGGATCAAACCTGCAACCTTTTGATGTAGGGGATGATGCTCCAACCAACTGAGCCACCCAACCAGGACGAAGGCAGTAATTTCTACGATGAGTAAATTAGTTAAACTGAACAGCACTGAGACACATCTGAAAAAACTTAAATGAGTGAGGCTTGCTAGTGATTATAGAGCTTATATGCCCATAACTCTACTGAACAATATTTAAAAAGAGCTAACAGTTCTCTTTTTGAAAGGTGCTAATGATTGTTTGTATAAAGAAAAAAATCTTAAACTGGATTATATTTTTGCAGTTTGTTTTGAATTTTTAAAATAGACCAAGTGTTGGTTAAGAAAGAAAAAAGTTACAATTAAGATCCAGTTCTGAGTAACACAAATTTAAGAGACTGTTTTAATCCTCTTGTTTTAGGTAGCCAAAGCCCTGGCTTTGAGTTTCAGATTTTCTAAGACTCAAAGTTCACTAACATTTAAATATTTCAGAACCCACAGTATTTCATTTCCACAAACAATATTTCCAAAATACAAAAAGGAATAATAAGACCGAAAGGAAAACGTGGGGCTCTTACAGAAGCTATTACTTTTCTGCTTTGTGACATTCCTAGGCTTGGTTTCTTTACCTGGTGGGTAATAAAACTCACTTCAGAGGACTGACAAGATTGAGTTACATAATGCATGTCAAATTTACCTACTAAATACTAAGAATCCAAATACTTAAGATCATTCTTCCAGTAATGCTACTTGCTAATGTCACTACGCACTCACTTTCCACCTTAATTCAGCACTCTTGCAAATACTTTCTTCCACCCACTGGACATACTAATGAATGCTTTCCTATCACCTCTTCTCAGTTATAGTCACTATTTATAAGACCTCCTCCCTAGTTTTACTGAAATCAAATTGACATACACCACTGTATAAGTTTAAGTTGTATAGCATAGTGGTTAGACTTGCATATATTATGAAATGATTATCACAGTAAGTTTGGTCAGCGTCCATCACATAGATACACACACAATAAAGCAAAAAAAGAAAGTTTTTCCTTATAATTCTTCACAAGGATTTACTCTCTTAATTTTCATATATATCATACGGCAGTATTAAATATAGTTTGTTAACACTTTTAAACATGCTCCATGGCTGAGCTAGATATTATAACAGTTCTTTCTTTATAACTTTATCTTCACTGGATTTAAACACTGCTTTGCCTCTTCATTTGATTGTATTCTATGCACCCATCTGAAATTATCCTCAGATGTTTCCCTCAACTATCTCCTTTCAACTTTTCTTGGCCAAGATGAAGATACTAAGATTTATAGCTCATGAGGTCCATGACCTAAGTGAACGGGCCTGTTTACTGTGGGCATCTATATACAGTGCTCTGACAGGGCCATCCCACTGGGGCACTCACTACCTTGTCAGTATTTTTTAGTTCTTTCCTGACTGTTCAAATTACCCAAATAGCCCATTCTCCTACCTAGAGAGCATTAAGATTTCTGGTAGGCCAAAGAGGGTAAAGGACTAGGGATCTCACACTGAGTGTAAGAACAAGCTTTTCTTCTTTGTTCTCAGTATAGTGATTCTATCCCTCAACAGAATCAGGATTTTTCATTTCAGAAAGACCCCATATTACTCTCTCCAGAGAAACAACTATTATCTAATCTTCAGATCTCCCAGCACCCCCCGCTCATCTGACTTGACAATTTTTATAAAGACAATGACTTCAAATAACAATCCAAATAAAATAAAACCTACATCAACAGATATATAACTTAACTTATCCCAGTTTCCTGTATTCCAGTCATGCTAGGCTTCCCCACAAACTATTCTCTTTCTAGAAATTGGTCACTATAAACTTACTCACCTAAATCAAGCCGCTTGAAAGTGGAGACCATAATGATGCTGAAACAATGTACACTTTGCTGTGGATACTGTTGCAATGGGTTTCATCCTACCTAGAACCCTTGTCCCCAGCTCTCCTTCTCCGGGTCAGGTTAGCTCACTAACCCCACCAGATCAAATCTGTCATTAAAAGGTTTTAAAACTCAGAAGATTGGTCAAAGTATTTTATTTGTGTAGCTATTTTGGGACTGTGCCTACTAGTCTAGTTTGTAACAGGCTTTCCAATATTTGCTGAATCTGGCAATAACTATTCTAATTAGATCTTAAAGGACCTGCTGGAAAATTATTAACACTCCAAATTTAAAAAAACTAAACTACTATCAGACAATCATTTATTTTGTTTTACATTGGTCACGATAATTCAGGTATTTAGAGGGTACACTCTTAAATAGATAAAGATTCGTTTGACAGAATTATCCTGTCAGCCAACTATAGATATACATTTCCTTAAATGCCATCTTATTTGAATCTACATAAACGAAGCTTACTCATTTCACTGACAAATAACTTAGTTGCTATAGAACCCATTCATTATAATGAACCTAGATGTGGACTGTTTTCTGAAATATTTTTTATGTAACACTCCCCTCTTTCTTGGAATCTGCTGACACAGGCCCCTCAGGTTCTGTTCATTCTCTGCACCTCACAGTATTTTTCCTCTCTTGCTGACTGGGTAATTCCTACCAATTTACCTTTAAGCTCACTCACTTGTCTGTCATTTCCATTCTACTAAAGCCTGTCCAGTAAACCTTTATCCCAGTAGTTACGTTTTTGTATATTTTTAAGTTCCACATTCCATTTCTCTGCAAAGACCTCCTTTCACTGTAAGAGTGCTCACTCTTACTTCTTACAGAATGGTTATGACGGCTGCCTTGGAATCTTGATCTATATCACTTCAAGGCTAGTAGTGTCTGTTGATTATCTTCCATTGAGAGACGCTGAGAATTTTTTAGTCATCTGTATTATTGAGCAAATTATGACTGCAGCCTGGACATTTTGATCATGTTATATAATTTTAAATCTTATTTAAATCTTGTAGGGCGTGTTGATTTTTAAAACTTGTTTTAGCAGGCAACTGAAATGTTTAAGGTTCAGTCTTCAAGTTCTTACCCAACTTCTTTCTGAGTTATGTTCCGGTTTCAGTTTAGTTAGGAAAGGCTATTATGCATGCCATGGTATTCACATCTTTCCTACTCAGTGGCCAGTCTGGGCCTGGGAGGTGAGCTATCAGTTTTCAAAGCCTTTAGGGCCAGAGCCATACACAAGCAGCCCAGGGGTGTTCATATAAATCTTTACGGCTTTCACTTTATTCAACTCTCTCTCTTCTCCGTAACTGTTGACAATTTCTGGCTCAGAGGTGGAAGTGGGGAATCTTCCTGATCTTCTAGTTAGGAAGTGAAGGCTTTTTAGCCCTGGCTGGCGTAGCTCAGTGGATTGAGCGCAGGCTGCGAACGAAAGGGTTACAGGTTCGATTCCCAGTCAGGGCACATGCCTGGGTTGCAGGCCAGGTCCCCAGTGGAGGCCACATGAGAGGCAACCACACACTGATGTTTCTCTCTCTCTTTCTCCCTCCCTTTGCCTCTCTAAAAAAAATAAAATCTTAAAAAAAAAAAAGAAAGAAAAGAAAGCCAAGGCTTTAGTTTTCTCACTCTGCAGCAGGCTGCCTGTGACTGTCTGTCCCTCTGTCTCTCTCCAGGCAAATGGAGGAGATGACAAAGAGGGAAAAGAACAGGGATATATCCCTCATGCTATTCTATCTTGGGACCACACAGTTCCTCTGGTCAAAAAAACACCCCCTCGTCCCTTGGAGTTCAGGCATCTGCCTGGCCACAATTACTACAGAACTGCCTGAGCAGTGGCTGGAGAAGAAAAAACGAAACAAAAAAACCAAAAAGGGATTTCCCTCCACTCTCTCTGACCGAAGGGGCCTCCTTTCCATCTTTACAGACAAGAAAA
This sequence comes from Micronycteris hirsuta, assembly GCA_004026765.1. Classification (NCBI taxonomy): domain Eukaryota; kingdom Metazoa; phylum Chordata; class Mammalia; order Chiroptera; family Phyllostomidae; genus Micronycteris; species Micronycteris hirsuta. Next base: position 18,274 of record PVJI01011999.1, on the reverse strand, counting down.
AGAAGACTTTCTGGATCTCTTTATTTGCACCTGGTATGCAGTTCTGGGTTTCTGAACACCTTTGAGATCACCCCAGGAGATTCCAGAGGTTAAAAACAAAAACAAAAAAACCAAACCAAAACAAAACAAAATTGTGGCTGTTTTCATGGTATTTTGAATTCTGATTTCCTTCCCCCATTCACCTGCTAACATTTACTTCTCAGAGTCCTCAGATAGCTGCTCCAGGCTTTCTGTCCAGTTTCTAGTTGCATTTAGCAAGGTGCTTATTCCATCTTAATGGGAAGCACAATGCTCTTTTAACTCATTTATCATTACTTAATAAACTCTGCAACCAAATTTTTCCTCACCAAATACAAACCCTCAAGCAGTCAGTATTTCCCCAAAATCACAGTATGAAAAAAAGCAATTGTGTTAAAACACCTTGGGACAAACACAATTGGATGGCCTATGAACCAAGTGATCATAAAGACATAATCCTAGGGGAGCTGACAGGCTCAAAAATATAAGTCAAGGGGCAAGAAAGATATGTCAGAAATAAAACTAAAAACATTAATATAATGATATACATGTACACGAAAGGAATGGTGAAAAACCAACACCAAAACAGCTAAGAATTTCAGCGTATTATTTTATTACATTTCCGTGGGGAAAAAAGCCTCCTTTTATAAACAAAACTTTATTGGATCCTAGCCACATCCACTAATTTGTATATTGTCTATGGTTGCTTGCTTTCTATAAGGGCAGAGCTAAGTATTTGCAACACAGAATGTCTGCCTTACAAAATTTAAAATTTACTCTCTGGCCCTTTACAGAATTTGGCTGACTATTTTAGAGGAAAGGTTTTCAGTGCCCTAACTTTATGCCCAAATTTAATGATGAAACAAGACAGTGTTTTGTACAGTTGACCAAAGCATTTTCTAAATTACTTATTTGTGATTTCAAAGTGAGCTGGTATCAAGTTACAGAACAGAATGTCGCAGCAGGCTCAGTATGGTGGAAGGTGCCTGCGCTTTGCTCCCAAACGCACTAACACCTAGACTAAGAATCACTAGTCTATACTATAAACCACCTTACAAAATTGGTCTTTTTGTCAATACAGATGAGTTCAATAAATCAAACTGAAAAGCAGAATGAAGACGACAATTTTGGAATGTGTCATGTAATACTGATTTAGTGACCAAAAAACACTGCAAAAGTTATTCAGTGTTACACAGTTGCACTGAACACAAGTAAATTCACAGATAAACCAAAATATTCCAATTTGTATTACATTTTCTTTACTTAAATGCCGCTATTTCACCTCATTGGTCTAATTCAATGGTCTTCAACGGAAGATGACTGTCACCCAGAAAACGTCTGGCAGTATTAGAGACACTGTTGTTTGTCATACTGGGGGTAGTGGTGCCATGGCTGGCATGCAGTTGGGAGAGAGCAGGGATGCTGCTACACCATACGAGTAAACAGGACTGTCACCACAATTAAAAAAAACGATCTAGACCAAAATGTCAAAAGGCCTGATGTTGAAAATTTGTAATTAACTTAAATGTAAAGTATTAAAAAACAGCATCAGACCTGGCTGGTATGGCTTAGTTGGTTGAAGTGTCATCCCAAAAACCAAAAGGTCACCGGTTCAATTCCTGGTGAGGACACATACTACCTACATTGTGGGTTCTGTCCTCAGTTGGGGTATGTGCAAGAGGCAACTGATCAATGCTTCTCTCTAACATTGATGTTTCTCTCCCTCTCTAAAAATCCACAAGCCTGTCTTGGTTGAGGATAAGAAATATATACTATCAGATCATGATAAATGATCCCAAAGTAGTAGTATATTCTCTACTAATGATAGTACATAGCCTGAATAATCTTGGTTACTATGCCTGAAAAGCAAACATTAATGGCAAACCATATGTTCTATTTAAAGTTTTCTTTCTTAAAAGAATCTGTGGTCTAATTAAAAAAAGAAACAAACAAGTTGGGGTGTTTACAAGGGAATATATACGATTAACATGACAAGAGACTTCCACATCACTTGATTCAGTCACACGTTAAATGACCAACTGACTACATGTTTTAATGCCTCAGGTCAGATGACTTTAATGAAGGTCCTGGGACTACACAGGGAAAGGACAGCCTCTTCATCAAATGAAGTGGGGAAAACTGAGTCTCCACACAAAAGAATGAAGTTGAACCCTCACACTGCACCATACATAAAAATTAACTCCAAATGGAGTAAAGGCTTCCTGCATTAAGACCTAAAACTACAGCACTCTTTTGACTGAGGGAACAATGCTGCTGGCAGGTTTTTACCCTTATCGCCCGAAGAGCTGAGCTGGATCCTCCTCTGGGATCCAGTAGGTCTGACACTACAGATAGTGCCTGAAAATCTGCATTTAGAAAGCCTCCATGCGATTAGCGTCCTCTAATAGATTACCCCCTTAAAGTAAAACTTGCTGGTTTCAGAGTTATCAATTTACTCAAAAAGCCTATGTGAATCTTCTCTCAACTGTAACCTGAGCTAATGGCCTGAGTTATCTATGTCTGAGATTCTCTACAGTCAGGCTTCTCTATACCTTACCAAGGTCATACCCTAAAACATTAAGATTATTCTTCAACAAAACCTAGACTGACCAAAATAAACTGAGTATGCCTTCCTAGGGCAGTTAATTCAGATACCCAGAGAAATAAATCAACCCAGAACGCACTGCTAATTATAATTACAGTATACTCTACCTCAAATCTTTCCCCCAAATTTAAATCACTATCAGTATAATTACTGCTACCTTCAATTAACTTACTTTCAATGTGTACTTCTTAAAGAAAGGGGGTTTAGAGAAAGCAGTTCAAACTTTTTTGAAACTGCTGTCAGGAATATGATGAGCTTAATTCAACAGGAAGCTTTTCTACTTCAAAACATTTACACTAAAAGGTTTTTTGGCAACAGGTTGTAAATTCCTCCACTGTGAATTATCAATACTGCAATACTGTGCAATGATGTAGTCAAGTAAGGCATGAGTTCTGGGAAAGTTAATACTGAGGTGTAATTTACTATCTTTGCAACTGCCCCCAATCCTTTACTTCAGATTATATTTTAGCTTATAAATGTAAAACACCTCAAACTTCCTCACAATTCATAAAATATTTATCCTCTTCATCTCCACTAGAATTTCCCATCTGAATTCACCTCATTACTAAGAATAGGTTAGGTCTGTGATGAATTCAAAAGCAAAAAGCCCCTGGCTGGTGTAGCTCAGTGGATTGAGCACAGGCTGGGAACTCAAAGGGTCCTGGTTCGATTCCCAGTCAGGGCACATGCCTGGGTTGCAGGCCAGGTCCCCAGTGAGGGCCATGTGAAAGGCAACCATATATTGACGTTTCTCTCTCTCTCTTTCTCACTCACTTCCCTCTAAAAAATAAATAAATAAAATCTTAAAAAAAAAAAAGCAAAAAGCCTGTTTTATTGTCTTGAGAGATCAATAAACTATCTTTTCTTCTCACTAAAATTTCTAATATTCTAACAGACTTCCTTCCCATAGCTGCCATCAAAATAAGACTTTTGTTTGGTCCAACATTTTAGTTTAGCAACTCTAAAACATTTTTATACATCCTTTTGAAATACGAAAAATGAGTAGACAAAAACTGTAGATTAAACCTAAGATACTACCCCTTCTTTTTACACTTCAACTTTAACAGAAAAGGCTAACATTCAGAAAGAGGGTTCCAGCTTGGTTTGGAGTTAAAGCTTAGAAAGATAAGCCAATTTTACTTTAAGTGTGTTCTATTCCCTTATGCCACATTTAAAAAAAAAATCAATTCCAGATGGACTGTATGTATAAATATGAAAGGAAAAACAATGTTTAAGGGGAAAAATCTTCATTACCACAGGATGAACAAGATATCTCAAATAGCTGTAGTTGAAAAAGGGTCCACATACTAAACCCAACAAGCTCGGGGAAGCCAGTATAGCGGCCTTACAAACTCAGAGACCTAAGGTAACCACATAGGATGGTCTGAAATTAAAACTTCCTAACTAAAAATAAATTATGGCAGGTAGTCTTGTACTGGGCTACTATATACCTCAACAAAGGCCAGTCTTTACCTTAACTGAGCCTATTGTCTTTTTCTGCATCTATGATAACACACCTTTGTAATGCCAGGGTAATTTAATTTACTTTCCCACACTCCTCAGGGCACAATCTCCCACCAGAGCATACCACAATGAGAACCCCTCATTGGTATTGTTATGTTCATTGTTAACTATCCTATATCCACCAGTGTAAAAGAAACATGTCTATCCAATCCCAGAGAGTTCCTGCTTTGCTCTCTCCTTCCTCCCTAATCTATTACCAATGAATTTCAAGTAACTGTCCTGTCTTGCCCTCTGATTCTGATGCATAAAATAAAGCGTTAACACTGTCACTTTCTAGAGCATTTTCTTAATCTGTTGCTTCCTGGCAATTGCCCCCAGTTTGGCTCAAATAAACTCATGATAATTCTCTACAGGTCTGGATGTTTTTTACATCAACATAGTACATAAAAACTGCTAACCATTAGAGGGAAAATACAAATAAATTTAACTACATTAAACTTAAGATCTTCTATTTTTAAAGATATCGTCAGTAGAATAAGGAAAACCACAAAGGGTTTATTTGTGTTTTTAAAAAGATTTTATTTATTGTTTAGAGAGAAGGCAAAAGGAGGGAGGAAGAGAGGAGAAAAACATCGATAGGTTGCCTCTTGCATGCCCCCCACTGGGGACCTGGCTGGCAACCCAGGCATGTGTCCTGACCAAAATTGAACTGGTGACCCTTTGGTTTGTGGGACAATGTCCAACCCACTGAGCCATACCAATCAGGGCCATAGAAAGGTATATTTGCAATACACATATTGGATAGATAATTCATCTGTAATATATTAAGAACTATAAATAGAAAGTCACCCCAGAAGAAAAATAGGCTAATTAACTTGAACACTTGAATAAGTATTTCACAAAAGATATCCAAATGGCAAATAAAGATATAAAAAAGAAAGCTCAACTCCATTAGTCTAATGGGGAATACACACTACTACACACACAACAATAGCTAAAATTTAAAACACCACGTGTTAGGTAAATATATGAAGCAACTGGAATCCTCAAGCTAGATATATGCAATCTATGACCCAATGTACATATATCTAACAGAAATTTTGCATAATGTTCACTAAAAGACACATGCAATAGTGTTCATAGCAATGTATTTGTATTAGCAAACTGGAAACTATTCAAATGCCCACTAACAATAGAGTGGGTAAATTGTAGGACTGATATGTTCACACAAAATACTATGTGTACAATGAGAATGAACTACAAAACCTCAAACATAATGTTGATCACAAGAGGCCTTACATGATGCAAACTAAATGATGCTGTATCTATAGTAGTGTATTAGACGTTAACATGTTAAGTGCGGCGTCAGTCCCCAGGGACTGACAGCAAACTTTTCGTTTGGGCGACATCAGTGCGTGGGACCAGCAGTATCAAGGTTAAAAAATAAATGTTGTAATTTTAATGAAGTTTTGCATTGGCTGCACCATTGTGCGCCTGTTTATACTCTAACTCAACACCCTCGAGTGGTCGCTGGCCCGCCGCCTGAACAGAAAGCCCAGCAAAATCGCCTCTGCGCTTAACGTGTTAACTTAGTGTTAGGTGAGGTAACTGGAAGGGGTGCAAGTGGGACTTCTGGATAGTTATATTCCTTAGAGTGCTGTTTATAGGAGTGGGGTCAGTTTGTGAGAACTAGGTCTGTATTTAGGATTTTCGTAACTTTTTGGTTATGCTTCAGCAAAAACTTAAAAAAAAAATCTGTATTTAAAAGATAAGCTGACCCTGGCCAAGGTGGCTCTGTTGGTTGGAGCATTGTGCCATAAATGGAAAGGTCCCAGGTTCAGTTTTGAGTCAGGGCACATATGGGAAGCAACCAATCCATATTTTTCTCTCACATCGATGTTTCTCTCCTCCCCTTCTAAAAAAAAAAAAATATATATATATATATATATATATATATATATGTATATATATATAAATAAAAGATATGAAGTGAGACCCAAAAAGCCCTGAAATTTGTTTATAAATATTTATGTATCTATTCTTACATGTTTAAACTTCAGTCACCTTCAAAGTACTTTCCATTTGATGCAACACACCTATTGAGACTTTTCCCCACTGCTCAAAACATTTTGAACTTGTTGATTTTGACGCCTTTTCCTGCTTCTGCAGTTTTTTGTTTCACCTCTTCCACACTGGCAAATTGTTTCCCTTTAATGACTTTTCTCATCAGGGAAATAAACAAAAAAAGTCACTCAGGGTGAGATCAGGTAAATAGGGAGGGTGGGGCAAGGGGGTCAACACTAATCACAGTATGGACAGGTGCACTCATAAATCACCCATCATGAAATGGCCAAATGCATTGAGTCTTAAAAAAAAAAAAATCCACCAAAGTAGAATGCAGCCTCTCACAACAATGCCAGCTGGTACACTGATATAGATGGTTTCCTAGAACACTCACCTAGCAGGCGAAACCTGTACTACAAGTGGGTCGCCTTCCAGAAGTTAATTCTGTTTTTTTGGGAGGTGGGGGCGGACCTCCTCATAAGCTGTCTTACTAACCAGATTTTTCCTATCATACTTTTTTGGGGCTTATTACCACTTCCTCAAAACTCTGCTGGAATGTTTCCTCCAGAATGGCTATATGTTTTTTTTTTTTCCTCTTGGTTCAAGTCTTTGGAATAAGTTTCATATTACAAATTCTTCAAACCCTACACCACTTCCCATTAAAATTTTTGTCCTTATACTTTGTGAAAGGAACTTTCCTCTAAAATCATTTCAGCACTTTCCAAATTCATATTCATCTTTGTAACTGCACAAAGATTTTGGGGGCATATAATGCTCTAAGTTGATTTCACACAGATGCTAATTACTAGGTTTACATACTTGGGGGAGGGAGGAGAGAGCTTAACAGCAACCAAAATTATCCTTTGGTTTGTAGCAGTAAATACAATATATATGTCAACAATTACTACATTAACATTTCTACTAGTGAGACAGTTCAATCATACATAAGGGTGTGAATCACTAAAAAGACAAAGTTACTATGCAAAAATGATCAGACTGTTTATTGGAGGCATGCATGTATTTATTTTAACCTGTGTTGTAGAATTTCAAATTCATCTTTTCATTTAACCTACAAGATTTCTGACATACATATCTACTTGTAAAACTGTCAATCACAAAGATAGTGACCACTCCCACAAGGTCCAACATACCTCTTTATAATCTACCCTTCACTTCCATGCTCAGGCAACCACTGATCTGATTAGTATGCATTTTCTAGAGTATTACAAAAATTAAATCTTACATTATAGTATTTTTTAAGAAATTGCCAAATCATTTCCCAAAGTGCTTTGTTCACTTTCCATTCTCACCAGCAACATGAAAGTTCTGGTTCCTTCACAGCCTTGTCAGGGTTTGGATATCAAAACTATGCCAATACAAAATGAGCTAGGAAATGTGTCCCTTCTTTATTTACAAGAATATGTGTAAAAGGCTGGAATTATGGCTTCCTTAAATGTCAGGGAGAACCATCCAATGAAACCATTGGAGCCCAGAATTTTCTTTATGGGATGATTAATGACTAATTCAATTTATGTAATGGTTATAGGACTATTTACATTTCTATTTCTTCTTTCATCAATGTTGGTCAGGTATTTTTCTAGGGATTGTCCTATAACATTCTTATCTTTATAACACACTAGTGATCCCATTAGGACATTTGTGCCTTATTATTCTCAATGTCCTTAGGTTTTATGTCAGTGTAAAAAAGTAGATTTACCTTTCATTTTTAAACATACATAATTTTTATTTTCACTTGAGGACATTTTTTCATTGCTTTTAGATTGAGAGAGGAAGGGAGAAACATCAATTCAAAAGAGAAGCACTGACTGGCTGCCTCCCTGATTCATCTGGATGGGGGATGGTCTGGTGGTCACACCCACGGTGCCCAGACCAGGGATCAAACCAGCAACCTTTATGATACAGGACTACACTCCAGCCAACTAAGCCACACCGGCCAGGGCCACTTTTTTATTTTAATCCAGTCTGTTAATGTCTTTCAATTGTGACCTTTCACTTATTTACATTTTAATGGAATTACTGAGGCAAGGACAAACAAGGACTTTCTGGCTTCCAAATTTTTGTATCAATAAATAAGAACAGAGCTGCTAAAGATTGAATGAAGCAATCTAAAATTTCCCAGTGACACACTACCTCCTCTATTTGAATAAAAACTACATCAAATTGTTAGAGCACCCTTAATGTGTAGCCTTTTATATTGTAATCTGATATATTTTATTCTCTAGGCTTGGTTGCTATAAAAGATTTTGTCTTAAAAGAGCAAAGAATCAAAGATAAATATAAAACACTTGTAACACTTGTACAGTGGTTACTATGTGTCACTGTTAAGTTCTATAGAATACTAACCCACTTAATCCTTACAACTACCCCAAGTAGGTACCAGTACCATTTTCCAGACCAGGAAACAGCTGGCAATTAAATGCTGTTTGATTCAAATCTAGACCATGCACCATCAGTATGCACACTTTTCTAGATCAGGAGTGTCAAACTCATTTTCACAGGGGGCCACATCAGCCTCGCGGTTGCCATCAAAGGGCCGAATGTAATTTTAGGACTGTGTAAATGTTACTCCTTAACTAGTGGCAAGGAGCTTGGTGCTGCTGCTAGGCGAATAAAACGAAGTGGACGGTCAGATTTGGCCGCAGGGCGTTGTGTTTGCCACCTGCGTTCTAGACGACCCATTACCCTTCCACAATCTCTGGGGGTCCACACCACACACCATTCTAGCGACCAGACTCCGGCGATTCCCTCTTGCCAAGTCATGGACTGTAGATGATATATCTAGCATGTAATATTTTGTCAGGTACTTTTTTAACCTCCTAGTAAAATAACCCCTCTGGTTCACCCTTACTTGACTGACAGTTCACTAAAAAAATGTCCCCAGAAAGGTTACCAATGGACTTCTCAGTTAAATTGGATAGATTAAATTTTTAGTTCTTAGTTACCGTACTCTACCTACAACAGCTGAAATGCGCCAGAAGACTCTCAAAATAGGAGTTTTATGAATATTATATGACACTACAAGATGAACTGTACGAAACAGAATATTCTGTCCTGAAGAAAAAACTTTTGCCATCGTTTTAAGGGCCACACTCATGCAGCAAAATAATTGCTACTGATAAAAGTACAACGGAAAAGAGACTCTCCAAATATTTAAAAAAAAAAAAAACAACAAGCTGCCCTTTTATAAGCCTTTTTCTCCCTCCTGGATTCAGGGAACTTTCCACCACCACCGCCAAAAAAAAAAAAAAAAAAAAAAAAGAGAGGCCCAAGCTTCAATTCTGGTATTTCTACACAAGAATGGGGGGGGGGGACCCCTCTTCCTTTTATTGTAAAGAATGCGTCCTTACGAAGAAAGCTTCAAAACATTTACTGAGCCAGAGCAAAACAAGGTTATTCATTTTATTTTATAAGATTTTCTAGATAATCCGATCACAATCGTTTTGCCAAACGCATTATCACCAACACCAGGGAGGTCTCCCATTTGTGAAATGGAGGAAATAACTAAGCTTCCCCATATTTGTATGAAAAGTAACTGCTTCCTGTAACATACACATAAAAGTGTTTAGAACTGAGCCGAGCACATAGTAAATATTTTAAGTGTCGCACAAAGCTTGAAAAACGAGACCTGTGACAGGAGCTATCACGCAGCTTTCCTACGTGAGAATCAGTCCTTCAAGACATAATGCCTTAAAGTTCCGGCAGCACGTGTCTTCCCGGAATCCCTTCTCCGGTCGCTTTTTGTCAGGGACAGCGGTCAGCCCAGCCAACATTCCTGAAACGCCGATTGGCTCACGCCCGGGGCCAGGCTCTCGGCGGGGCCCAGGAGCTCATTGGTCGTCCAGGCTCAATGAAGCGGCCACGCCGTCCCCGCGCCGCACCGCCACAACTCGTGCGCGGAGGAGCCCAGACAGGCGACGGGCGGCTAGCGGGCTGGGTGCCGCGGGGAGCAGGCCCAGGCACCTGCGGAGCTGCCCGCGCTTCCATTTGCCCTTGGATTACCCAGCGCCCAGTGGAAGACCTCTCGCTTTCTGCGCAGGCAGCCCGGCTCTCTCGCGCGACTGCCGGGTGGGAGGCGGGGGCCCCGGATTCCTGGCGCAGGCATTCAAGATACCAAGTCCGGAGCCGGACGGGCCTGTAGCCAGTCAACGTGGGTAAACCTCACAGCCCGCCAGAACCCCACCGACTCCGTAACAGGTTACACAAACCAAGGTCAACAGACTCGGGAGCAAGCCCCGGTGGGCTCGGTGATCGTCTCTGGGGACTGCCCTGAAAAGGCTTTGGTGCAGAACGTGTTAGGGTGGCGGTGGGGCCCTGCCACTGCGACACCACCACTCCCCTCGAGTTCCCGCCGCCCGGGCGCCACGAGCTGCCAGATCGGACCGCGAGCGGGAGGCCTGCACGCCGGCCCCTCAGCCCCGGACCCGCGGGGCCCCCTCCTACCCGCCGCCAGCGGCGAGAACCAGTCCGGTTCAAACCCGCTCGCTCCCTCCCTCCTCCACTCCCCGAAGCGGGCACGCCCGAATTAGCGCCTGACTAAGCCCGCCGAGCCACACCTGCCGGGAGAGCTCGCGCGGCTCCCCCAGACGCCCAGCCCCGGGGCTCGGACCCGCAGCTCCAGGGCGGAAGGTCGAGGCACGGGCGCCAAACCGCCCGGAGCGGCGCAGCCCGCTGCCCAGCCGCGGACGTTACCTGAGCACGCGGCGGCGGCACCGGCCTCTCCCATCGCCCCAGGCAGCGTCCGCCCCGCAACTGCGGCGGGAGAAACCGGCTCGACCCCGCGTGGATGCGGTCGCTCCCCGCGGCACCGACGTCCCTCTCCACAGCGCCCAAACGACTCCCGAAGGCGGACCTGCCCCCACCTGAAGGCTGCGGGAACCCGGCCCCCGACTTATGCCAGTGGCTAGTATCTTAGAGGCGACGACAGCCCTAGAACAGACTGTGGGCGAGAGCCCCCAGCACCCACCTCGGGATGGTGCGAAGATCCCCAGATCCTTGATTTGCGTCAGGTTGCTGCCTGGAGAACCAAACCTCCAGTAGCTTCTCGGTCCCTTCGAAAAAATGTGCAGCTTCCATCACCGTGAGACTAGCGAACAACCAACAACCACAGAAAATCAACTAAATTAAATCTCTTCTCCCGCCGCTGCTGCGGATTGTTCCAGCTGTTACTAAAGTTCAGGTTCCTTTTTTTTTTTTTTTGCTATAATTTTATATTAACTTTTTTTAAAAAAAGGATTAATAAAATTTTCCCGGCTTTTTTGTGAGCTAAAGTTGAACGTGAGTCTGTTGGAAATAGAGGCAGATACAGTTCAGTCTCTTGCAGTCCGCCGTTTCCCCGTTAGAGAGAGCAGAGCGAGCGCTAGCTAATGTCGCCGGCCATACTGTGGAAGCGAGATCACTGCGTGAGCAGCGAATTTATATACCTCATCTCCCTCGAAAGGCCAGGAAGTGACGCACGTCCCGCCCCTGAGGCTCATAGCTGCAGCCGCCTGTCAATCACCAGCCACCAAGTTGCTGCTGGCTGGCCGCGGGCCTGCGAGGAGCGCTGAGAGCTGCCCGCCTCGCTGCGGTTCGCGATCGCCCTACTCCTTGGGCGGGAGATGGCTCTATGTTGTCCGGCTGGGGATTAGGAATCTGGCGTCGAGTGCGGAGTGGGTGGGGAGAGCGGGAATGGAGTGAAGAAAGGCTGTGCAGCAATGCGTGAAACAACTGATTAGCCGATAACATGGGTGGGTCCTTAGGAGGGTTGGAGGGGTTTGGTGGGGCGGTGGCCATTGCTTCGCTGGCGTGGTGGATTTGATCCTGTGCAGTTCGCCGCGATGCCCGAGGTAGTTGGCCATTCCTTGAATTGTGTTTCCTTCAAGGCGAATGAAGCCACGCATTAAAACTCAGCGTTTGTCTGTGACGCACATGTTACCAAGGATCGGATTAGAAGGCGCTTTAATTCTGCTCACGCCTTAGCTGATTTGAGAACGAACCCAGTTCTCGACCCGTTTAGGCAATAGCCAGAGACGTTGCCTCCCTGTTTAAAAAAAGAAAAGCAACGTGGCTCCCAACCTTGGAGGGCTCCGGTTCTACCTACCTCCCACCCTGTGGCTCGCCCAAGCCTGGAGTTGGCTGAGCACAGCAGCTGCCATGAAGCGCTGGCAACTCCGTGCTCCATTAGGTCAACGGGTGGGAATTTATTCTGCAAAACTATCTCTAGAAACTGATTGATTTAATATAATATGAAATTGATAATATTCTCCCTTGAATTGTCTGACGTTGATGAACTAATTTAAACAGGTGCCCACCACCTCCAAAATTTACAGTGCTACCATCTTAGTGCATCAGAATATACATGGAAATTAATATAACAAGGATTCAAAGCTATTAGTGGTTATTTAAAGAACCATGTATATAATAGTTCAGTAATCAAAGTGTGGAAACAGTTGTAAAGTCCTATTCAGTTTAACCTGAGGTGGCAAAATTGTGGTAGCAAATTTACGACTTTTACTCAGAGGTATGGGGGGGGTCAACCTGACCTAAAAATTAGCATTGTGACAAGGCAAAAAACTTCTCTATCCTTAAAGAAAGACTTTCCTCAAGTAAGAGTGAAATATGATAATGTTGTATGTGTGAAAAACCTAACGAAAAAGACATGCTTTGAGTTTGCACTCCAGACTCCCTGCAGGGTAGAACTTGTCTTTCAAAAACGTTTATTTGTTCACATTTCTCCATAAAACCTGTTGAAAGAAGCTGTGCTGTGTGGTAGGTACATATACTACTCTTGCCATAGTTTTAAAAGCATCTGACACAAATTGGGGATTGGGACAAAAGATAATGTTGCTTATTTTATTGTAATAATAATTCTAAGAGAATGTGGTAGTTATACTCAGAATAAAGATAAAGGAAGTATTTATGTGGTTTACAGGCTATTCAGTTATTTGGATGTTGCTTATGGAAATGAAGAATCAGTTTACTAAACCACCTCAAACACTAATTGTGGTATAAACATAATTTGGCTTATAATTGCTTATAATTAGCTGCTTTTCAATTACTATTATGCTTTTCCCCAATGCTATTTAAGTTAATACAAAAGTGCCAAGAATCTTGGCAAGGTAAGTCCTTGTTAGTTTGATGTAGGATAATTTTTAAATGTGTCTACCAACTGCACTGGTCCTTTGTAACATACATTATTTTTCCTAAGTGGCACCCTCAGATGATTTACTATAGAGCAGCCAGGGTAAATTTTTAAATATAAATTCAGTTTGACACTTTTAAATATTATTTTAATATTTAAAAATTCTCCAGTGGTTTCCTCTTACACTTAAAAGCAGAATTTTTTACTTCATCCTTCAAACTCCTACATGACCTGATCCCAGAATAAAGTTCATTTCCACCATTCACTCCCTGTGCCCCTGTCATACTGAGATTTCTCCATATTAGTCCTTCTAATTTGTCTGAAATGCTCTTTCTCCTTTTCTTTGTATGGCTTGTTCATTCTTGTCATTTAGATATCAGCTTAAATGTCACCTCTTCTGAGAGGTCACCTGTAGTAGTATGGCATAGACTAAGCTACTATAACAAAGAGATTCCCAAATACAGTAATAAAAAAAAGATTACAGTTTATTTCTCTCTCACATAACAGTTCAGAGGTAGGCAGGTGTTGGGTGAGTGGGCAGCTTGGACCCATGAAATTATTCAGGGACCAGGTTCCTTCTAGCCTCTTGTTACCATAGAGTGCAAACTTCATTTACATGATTAAAGCTAGCTTACATCTGTCTATACTCCAGCCTGGAAAAAGGAGAAAAAGAGAGTATGGAGAAAAACAATTTCCTTAAGAAAACAAGATCAGGAAATGGTAATATTAGCTCTGCACATATAGTCCCATGTTCATACCTAGCTGCAAGGGAGGCTGGGAAATATGGTTGCTACCTGGGTAGCTAGTTGCCTGGTCAAAACTCAGGCAATTCTGGACTTCCAATTCTGGACAGCCAAGATGGAATCATAGGTAGACACACTGTGCCTCCTGGCACAACCAAAAGAAGGACAACAATTAAAAAAAAAACAAACCAGAACTGACCAGAAAATCTAACTGTATGGAAGTCCGACAACCAAGGAGTTAAAGAAGACACGTTCATCCAGACCAGTAGGAGGGGTGGAGATGGGCAGCCAGGTGGAGAGGACTTGAAGCAAGGCAGTAGCTGGAGGACCAGGGTGGGCAAGGCGGCAGCTGGTGGAGCGGGCGGTCCCGCATTAGAAACAGACCCCGAAAACCAGGGTTCCAGCAAGGGGAAATAAAGCCTCAAACCACCGATTGAAAACACCTGTAGGGGTTGAGGCAGCAGCGGGAGGAACTCCCAGCCTCATAGGAGAATTCTTTGGAGAGACCCACAGGGTCCTAGAACATTAACAAGCTGGGAATTAGCACAGAAGGGCCCCATTTGCTTGTGGGTAGTGGGGGAAGTGACTGAAAGCTGGCAGAGAGCAGAGCAAGCACCATTGTTCCCTCTTGGGCCCCTCCTCCACATATGGTGTCACAAGGCAACCACGTGGGTTACCCTGCCCTGGTGAACACCTAAGGCTCTGCCCCCTTATAGGTAACAGGCACCCTGAGACAAAAAAAAAAAATTGCCCAAATGAAAGAACAGATCAAAGCTCCAGAAAAAAAATACAACTAACTGACAAAGAGATAGCCAACCTATCAGATGTAAAGTTCAAAACACTGGTAATCAGGATGCTCACAGAATTGGTCGACTTTGGTTGCAAATTAGATGAAAAAATGAAGGCTATGCTAAGTGAAATAAAGGAAAATGTACAGGAAACCAATAGTGATGGGAAGGAAACGGGGACTCAAATGAACGGTGTGGACCAGAAGAAAGAAATATTCAACCAGAAAAGAATGTAGAAACAAGAATTCAAAAAAATGAGGAGAGGCTTAGGAACCTCCAGGACATCTTTAAACATCCCAACATCTGAGTCATAGGAGTGCCAGAAAAAGAAGAGGAAGACCAAGGGATTGAAAACTCATTTGAACAAATAATGAAGGAGAACTTCCCCAACCTGGCAAAGGAAATAGACTTCCAGGAAGTCCAAGAAGCTGAGAGAGTCCCAAAGAAGTTGGACCCAAGGAGGAACACACCAAGACACATCATAATTACATTACCCAAGATTAAAAATAAGGAGAGAATCTGAGAAGCAGCAAGAGAAAAGGAGGCAATTACCTACAAAAGAGTTCTCATAAGACTATCAACTGATTTCTCAGAAGAGACCTTACAGGCAAGAAGGGGCTGGAAAGAAGTATTCAAAGTCATGAAAGACAAGGACCTACATCCAAGATTACTCTCTCCAGCAAAGCTTTCGTTTAGAATGGAAGGGCAGATAAAGTGCTTCTCAGATAAGGTCAAGTTAAAGGAGTTCATCATCACCAAGCCCTTATTATATGAAATGTTAAAGGGACTTATCTAAGAAAAAGAAGATAAAAAATATGAACAGTAAAATGACAGAAAATTCACAGTTATTAACAACCACACCTAAAACAAAAACAAAAGCAAACTAAGCAAACAACTAGAACAGGAACAGAACCACAGAAATGGAGATCACATGGAGGGTTATCAACAGGGGAGTGGAAGGGGGAGAGAGGGACAAAAGGTACAGAGAATAAGTAGCATAAACGGTAGGTCAAAAATAGACAAGGGAAGGTTAAGAATAGCATAGGAAATGTAGAAGCCAAATAACTCATATATATGACCCATGGACACGAACTAAAGAGGGGGAATGTGGGTGGAGGGGTGCAGGGCAGAGAATAAAGGAGGGAAAATGGGACAACTGTAATAGCATAATCAATAAAACATATTTTAAAAAACCCACAAAACTCAGACAATTCTATTACTAAAGGGAAAGTGGGAGAGAATAGGTGTGGGGGGAAATCTACAGGACCGCCACGCCTCTTGTTACCACCTACTCTGCAGTACCCAGCGAGTCACTCCTTAACACACCATTCTGCTTTAATTCTCTACATAGTTCTTACCGTTCTCTTGTATTTACTTGTGTTGATTGTCAGCTCCCTCTCACCTTCAGGTTATACTTTAAGCTACACAAAAGCTTTGCTTAATACCTGATAACATTGCTCCACAATTTGGCATAAGGTGGTATTTAGTCAGTATTAGATGAATAAATGTCTTTAAGTGTTCTCCTGATAGACGCTACTATTCTTTTAAACTAACCTTATCTCCCACATTCCCTCAAAGTCCCCTCTATTCCTTGAAGTATCAAACTCTTATTCAATTTCCAATGCTAGGTACAATTCCACATACATTGTCTAGGACAATACTCCAGTACACCATCACTGTATCAGTTGCTGCATAACTAATCACACAAACTAGGTGGGTTACAACATTACATATTTATCTCATTATTTGTGTGGGTCAGGGTGTTTGCACATGGCTTACTTAGCTGGGTCCTCTCACTCCAGGGTCTCTCACAAAACTGCAGTCAGGATGTTGGTTCATGCTGCAGTCTCAAGGTTCAGCTAGGAGAGGATCTGTTTCCAAGCTCACATGGGCGTTCGCTGAATTCAGTTCTTTACAGTTTTTTGGATTGAGGCCCTCAGTTCCTTGCCATGTGGTCCTCTATAGGTAAGGGCACAACATAACAGCTTGTTTAATCAGAGCCGGAAACAGAGCCTGCTAGTAAGACAGAAGTTACAATAGAATATAATTATGGAAGTGGCATTCCATCACCTTTGAACCTTTGCTATATGCTAAGAAGGTTAGAAGAAAGTCGTAAGTTCTGCCCACGTTAGAGGGGAGTGGATTGCACAATGCCATGAGTACCAGGAATTGGGGATCACTGAGGACCCATTATACTCACTACCCTCTGGGAACTCCAAAAGCATTTGTAATTAGACCATAGTACCACTTAATAGCTTCATTGTTGGCTTAATCTGACAACAAACCCAGCACATCCATATCTTTTATTTCAATATCACAATCTCAAACAAGGCACATATGTAAGTTTCCATGTATATTTGAATTAAGTCACAGTGACTGGTTGGTATGCTGGGGCTGGTTTCATCCTGTTTGCAAAAGCCAGTAGTTTAAAAAGTTTTCAGAACTTTTAGGAGCCAGTAGACACCACATTGGTAGTTTGGGTCATCATGGGAGTATTTACTTCATGGAAACTGGTAAACTCTCTACCATTAAGGCTTTGCATACCCTCCAAGAGGCAGGTGTTAACATTTACCAGTATACCACTGGTTGTCACAAATCTGTCACTTGGTGATGTTGAAAACACGATTTTCTCTCATGTAAATGTGAGTCGAACCCCCAACGCTGTTGTAGGGCTTCATTGCTATTATATTGACAAGAGTGATTTGGAAACTACAAAAGAGCATGCAAAGATAAGATATGGTATCATTACTACAAAACGCAGAATCAGAAGTACTCAAGAAGGAAGAACACTGCAATGCCTGAGATGATTTACATTAAATTATGAAACACAAATACCCAGATAAAAAGTTCTAAAAAGTTGTTGACTTCCTTGGTGTGATTAATGCAAATGAGAGGAGATATGCCAAAGGTGAAAATGCAGTTTAATTAGGAATGACTCCCCTTAACATTCCCCATTGTATTTCTTTTTTTTTTTTAATATTTTATTTACTTTTAGAGAGAGGAGAAGGAAGGGAGAGAGGGAGAAGAACATCACTGTATGAGAGAAACATTGATCTGTTGCCTCTCACACGTGCCCCAACCAGGGACCGGCCCCAAACCGGGCATGTGCCCTGACGGCGAATCAATGGGCAGCCCTTCACTTTGCGGAATAACACCCCAACAACTGAGCCATGCTGGCCGGGGGCCCCATTATATTTCTACTTGTTAGACACAGGGGAAAGAAAAGTAACAGATAAAGTGAAACTGGTAAGAGAGAAGAGAAACTCAGAATACAACGAATTTAGTAATGGTATTTCCTAGGACAAATTAAATATTTAACAACAGACATCAAATTAAAAGTAAGAAAAGATAGGCAATGCACTTAATGAATGGAAATGGACAATGACACTTACAACCAATGTGGTTGACCATTGTCCTGGCAAAATATGCTAACATAATTTTCTTACTCGTT